>JAIGNY010001929.1:12500-99948 GCA_020152595.1 Chiridota heheva | reverse complement strand
ACAAAACTTGTGCATGTATGGGCTCTAGAAATTGTATAACCAAGAAGGTAAATTTAAAGTTTGCATCTTCAACATTTATAATTTTTATTCTACAAATTATCCAGTTCTCAAATGGACATCCACCACGCCGTTTAAGAGATATTTAATGACAAACTTACACATTCTAGCCTGTTTTGCTGGGATTAACGAAGTAACGCAGACACCGTCCAGTACCAAACAAGAAAGAGAATGTCCATAATACAAACAGGTATACACACAAGGTCACTTCGCACATACATTGACCGCATATAAGCTAATTAAAAACTGTAAGCCAGAGCACTTGTAAATGGAAATCCGGAAGTTAAATAATTTTCATAGGTTTTCCCCTCTCTGGTGGAAAATAGTTTTTCTCCCTCTCTGGTGGAAAATAGTTTTTCTCCTGAAGAGAGGAATCTAGCGAACTGTCTGATGGGCAATTGATCTCTAGCATGTCCAGCCATAGACCTTCAATAAAAGGATAATTAATTGATAAAAGTTAAAGCATCAACAAGTGAAATCATAGCATATGCTAACAATGCATTATTATGTAATATGCTACTCCTAAACATGGCTATATAAAAGTTGACTTTCGAAGGGCTTGAATGATTGCAAGCCTGTAAAGCTGAGCTCGTGCATTCCTTGCCATTTTCTACTGACCTGTCTATCCTGGTCGTTCGGCCCGAAAGCTCAACAGAAGATAAAACTAATATCCGGAAGTTGTGCTAAAAGATCCAGTAATTTAACTAAAAGTTCCAACTTTTGGAGGCAATCAATTTGTTTCCTTTTTAATAAAATTTAGCCTGCAATTAGTTTAACGACTGCTATTTGAAAAAAATTACGCCATTAGCAATGCGTTTGTTCTGATACCTCACCGTCATCAGAAAGGTTGGTTACATTCCCGCTGCTTATGTGGACGTAAGAGTAGCACTATATAATTTGCTTTAACAGTTTGAAATTTATTTCAAAAAAGGAAAGTAGTAAAACATATAATCAAAGTCGGTAAAAAATTAACCTTTATCAGTCCAGTCCACGCTCCCGAACGGGCGATTTTCCGATTTGGAGATTTTTTGTGACTATGCCCCACAATGCATTTTTCAAAATTCAAATCTAAAGGGAAAAAAACGGTTAAATAGGTTTCAGCTAAAGGTAGGACAAAATGTATGCGAAATATTCAAATTTTATTAGTGTAACAGAACGATGTAATTATTTTCTCCAATTTCACCAGCGCAAATTTAACTTTTACCAGGGAACTTTAACGTAGTTTTCATTATTTAATTTTAATTTTTTATGAACAGCAGATTTTAACATTTGAATCACCAGCAAAATCTCAAATTAAACAGAAATATCAACTCCAATATCATTTCCATAGTATGAAACTATTACAGAATTTGACAAGCAAAACAAAAATTAACAGCTGAACTTATTAGCCACAATTTAAATTATGATCACTGTGCATGTCTCGATCTCCTAATTGGGAGATCTCCTCATGGGGAGCGGGGATCGGACTAATTAAACAGCCTTTCAAAATCTCAAAAAAATGTGGTTATGATATTGTCGTATCGACATATCCAACGCGACCAGGAGTGCTTGCGGGGATCGGCGCGCCAAACCCTGGAAGCCCTGCGATTTGGTACATCTTAAATATAATTATTAATATTTATTATATACTTTTACTTATTATTACTTTTACTATGAAAAAAATTGCCCAGCAAAAACCGTAGGGGTAAGTCCCCGTCTCTGTCGTCAATAATGTCTGTTTTGCAATTTCTGTACTAAACATGAGAGACTCGCCATAGGCTGCTCTTACGTGCACTTTCCCACAAATATTTGGGGAAATCATTGTTCTTGATTGAATTATTTTGTATAAATTAAAAGATGTTCATATCCCTCCCTCATCATGGTTTTTCTGTCCAATTAAAATTTCGTCTATTTTATGGACCTTTTCAAATCTGAATCGGCAATTTCTGGATAACTAATAAGCCAGTTCACGGTAACGATAATATGTATTGTGCAGTGCAGTTTAAGAGGTCAATTGAGAGTGTCTTGCCATAAGCATCAATGACAAGCATTAAATAACACCATTACTTCCCGATTGTTTTCGTTTATTATTTGAGTGGATTCGGTGCCTTACATGTATGTATTTGTGCTTTCAAAGTGGATATTTCTTCGATTAGAGATAGCGTATGGGATGCCATGTGGGACAACTAGGTTGGATGCCATGTGGGACAAGGTTTGGATGCCATGTGGGACATACATTAGGGTAGGATTTCATGTGGGACAGATATAAATATAGTGTGAGGATGACATTTGAGACATATGGATGGAAGCCATGTAGGATATAAGGATATGCCGCGTGGGTCATAGGGAGGGATGCCATGTAGCACATAGCAAGGGACGCTATGTGTAACAACTTAGGGTGGGATATCATGTGAGACATAGATATGGATGTAATATGGAACATCTTGGAGAACCGGATGACATTGTTAGAGATAGGAAGGAGCAACATTTGGGACATAGGGAGGGATGACATGTGGGACATAGGGAGGAGAGCTATGTGTGACATAATAAGGGATGACATTTGGGGCATAGGGTGGCATGCCACATGTATATAACAATATTAAAATAAACTAGAACGATATGTACCGTCATGGCTCCCATACTGATTCAAATTGGCATACATATCACAAGTCCAATTATAAAAACATCCCACTTTTCACCCCACCTATGCCCCATATGACATCCCACTCTATTTCCCACATATCATCCCATCCCTGTTCATATGACATCAATCTGTATGTCCCACATGGCATCCCCACCAATGTGCCACATGTCATTATGCCCCAAATGGAATCCTTCTTTTTGTTACACATGACATCCCTCACCATGTTTCACAGTCCTATGTTCCACATGCATCCATCTCTATGTCCCACATGGTGTCTCATCCTAAAGATATACCAATTGGCATCCCACTCATATGTTCCATATGCCATCACACCCTATGTACTACATGGTATCTTTCCATGTGCCCCACATGGTGTCCATCTCTATATCCCACATGACACCCATCTCTGTCCCACATGGCATCCCTACTCATGTCATTCCTCTCTATGCCAACATGAAACCCTTCCCTCTGTCCCACATGCCATCCCTCTCCTTGTCCCACATTCCTATGTTTCACATGAAATCCATTACTACGTCCCGCATGGTATCCATCTCTATGTCCCACATGACATGTCACAAAGCCATCATGTGGTAGAATTAACACAGAGAAAGCTTTGGTTTACATATGATCGGACCGTACGGCGTTCGTTGTTATCATCATTTAACCTGACCCCACAATCAGTTCCGGGCATGCGCGTTCGTTACCATGAACTGGTTTAATTAAGTTATGTCACATGGCCGAGATTCACGTGTCCATGATGGAAAAATCATAAACTGAAGGAATCTTATTGACCAATAAAATACTGGAGGAATCTTGGCCGTTTGCACAATTCAAGGACGGTATAGGACAAAGCGTATGGAAAAACAGTTTTTAAGCGCACGGATCATACGTGCGTTAAAAATGAAGAAAATACGCGCGCATATTGCTGTTTACATTTTCCTCAAACCTGCTCCTGATTGGTTGGGAAACATAGGGAAAGTTCCACCCAGCATTTGATTGGTCGAAGTACTGAAGAAATTACGTTCGGCTAACCACGGCTTTGAAAAGGTCTATAGATTAAAAGAAAGGTATCGTCACATATTTTAATTCAGAAATTAACGCCGTCAGTCTGCTAACATCACTTCTGGTTTTCAATTTTCCTTATTGATTGCGAGAAATCTGTGATGCGAGAAATCTGCTTATGAGACGAGACTGTTCCTTTAATGGCCAGTTATCGTGCATTACGAACAGTGAAATAAGATTTGTATTCGTGTGTTTTGATTGGTCGAATACTACACAGATCAGGTTAAACCTACACAGCTGAGCAAATCAGTAATCGTCTTGAACCAAATTACTGTGTGCTGGAATAAAATGTACGCCGCTACAATAAAACCACGACAAATGGCCTTTAAACATTGTTTGTATGTATTTTATATTTCACTTTTAGGCATATGCCAGGGAAAGCACACGTAAGTCACGATGATTTGTTTTCAGCATGGACCCAATGAAATTGCCAGGATGGAAAGTAGATGAACACCGGGTTAACACTCTGCCCTTTTCAAGAAGTGTTTAGAACCTGGCAAGTTGTTGAGATAATGAGGATGTATTTTCGCACCTTTCAATTTCATAATATAAACTTGTACACCATTTTCATATTTTCCGATATATGGTAACAGATAAGTGTTTCGCATAAACCCAGGACAGACTCCCGTGATTTTGAGGAATGGAAAGTGCAATAATTATCATAGCTCTCATTCTTCTTGCTGTCGTTAGCTTTTGGATAACAAAACCATCCAAGAAAAGTAAATAAATAAATTATAATTGCACTCAAGCCCATAGCCAGTCGTGGCAGCATGGGACGTCTGGTCATACCCCCTTCCTCATGTATAGATCAGAACACCCCCTACGTAAATTCAAACTAAAAATATGCAAGTTTCTCTGAGTGCCAATTTGACCCAAATCCTGGATATATATGGGCCTCAGCAGACTGCATTAGGTAGGAAACGGCGCTCCAACGACAAATACACACAACGTTTTCCCCCTAGATGGTAAAATTCCCTTAGGTCGATTAAAAGTGTCCCTCTAATTTTGGGCGGACCTTTAGCAAGCCGTTTTACTTTTTATTCAGTTTTTAATGTTATTATTAAATGATTGATTATATCATTAAATAATTTGTGATATCATTAAATAATTCATGATATCATTCATGAACTCACTAATAAGAATAAATAATGTCATTAAATCTGTTACTGATTTTGAATTCAGAGAATTAATGACATCAAAAATGTAATCAATGATATCAAGAATTCAATTAATAATATCATAAAATAAATTAATGATGTCAAGAATTGTTTATTGATATCATTAATTTGATTTAATGATAGCATTAAATCATGGAATTGATGAAACATTAATTCGACATATCCTTAATTCGATTTCTTGGTATCATTAAATCGACATATCGATTATTCCACATTAATCATTAATTGCGCCCTCCATTTCGATTTAATGATATTATTAATTCGACATATCCTTAATTCGTCGACATATCGCTGATTCGACTTATCATTAATTGCGCCCCCAATTTCAATTCAATGATAACATTAATTTACTTTTCGAGGCATAATTGTCGAATTAGTAATGGCGGTTATGATTCGAAATGCAGTTACATCCCGAGCATGCAAATCCAAGCGCACATATCACAGGGATTTCGTTTATGCACGATGCGATCCGCATATGCTGTATTTGGCGCGTTGTGAATGAATACCTAAATCAAGGCGCAATTAATGATATGTTCTCCATATCTATTGATATCATTAATTTGAATTATTGATATCTATTCGAATGAGTGAAATCAATCATTCAGTTAATGATATCAATTATTCAATTATTGATATCGATAATGTATTTAGTGATGTCAATAATTCAATTAGTGATACCAAGAATTGAAATAATGATATCAATAATTAAATTACTTATATCAAGAATTAAATGAATAATATCATTAATTAAATGAGTGATATCAAAAATTCGATTAGTGATATCAAGTATTCAATTAGTGATATCAAGAATTGAATTAATGATATCAATAAATCAATTAATGATATTAAAAATTTGATTAATGATATCAATAATTATATTTCTTATATCAAGAATTCAATTAGTGATATCAATAATGAAATTAATAATATCAATAATTAAATTAGTGATATTAATAATTCGATTAGTGATATCAATTATTCGATTAGTGATATCAATTATTCAATTAGTGATATCAAGAATTGAATTAATGATATCAATATTTCAATATCAAGAATTAAAATAATGATATCAATAATTCAATTAGTGATATTAAGACTTTGATTAATCATATGAATGATTCAGTTTGTGATATCAAGAATTCAATTAATAATATCAATAATTCAATTAGTGATATCAATAATGGAATTAATGGTATCAATAATTCGTTTGGGTGATATCAAGAATTTGATTTGGGATATCAACAACTGATCAATTTATGCTGGAGAAAATGCAAGTTTTTAATGATATAATATGAATTAATGATATCAAGATCATTTAATGATATCAAGAATTGAATTATTATATCATTTTAATCAGACTTGGGAAAGGAGATATCATAAAGGAAATGTAGATATCTGTAATTATTTAATGATATCATGAATTCTTATTTATGATATCAAGAATCATGAAATGATATCACGAATCATTAAGTGATATAAATTATTTAATAATATCACTAAATGATTCATGATATCACTAAATAGTTCATGATAACATTAATTATAATTTTCGATATCGTAAATTATTTAATGATATCATAAATTATTGAATGATATCATCAATTATTTAGATATATCACTAAATACTAATTAAAAAGTAAAACGGCGCGAAATACAGGGCACCCAATTTTCATGTTTTGACTCCGGCCGGGCTATCGTTCATTGCTAATCCAATTAGATGGAAACAGAAGTCATTATTTGAACTGAGGCGGGGAGAGTCTGGGACAGTTATGTATATTTAGTGACGTCACTTTCGCTGTAGATATTGATTGACTATGAGAAGAGTCGAATCATGTGAAGCCACTTTATTTCATAGCCCGTAAAACAAACGATTATGCGCATGTAAGTCAGCATGCGGAAATGAAATCAAGAGCAAGAACACTTTTTATCACCAATTAAACACAGGACTTCACCATGTTGCTTCAAAACAAATGAGTCCTACCACTCCCGACGGAATAATACATAATTTCCAGAGGGGGAAGGGAGGGGGCGGTAGAATTAGACCTTGGCTTAAATCCAGTAATCATAAGATAAAGATGTTTTGGATTGTCAACTTATTTGTAAACTTATTTAGACTTACAAACGCTTGCATGTTGTTATATAAGATAATTTTTTAAAGATAATTATGCCAGGATCTTCCTGTGTTGTTTGTTGCACTAATAGACGTGTGCCAGTGAGCACTTTTTGCCAGGTATGTAGGCTTTGTCTGCGTATAGCAAACAATCAAATGGCGTTCTCGTAAAAGTTACTTTTTGTATACCCTGTGAATATATAAAACGTTAGGAAAATATGAAGTAAAATTGCCGCCGCGAACATACGTTGTACATGTGATGTGACTGAGCTGTGTGAAGACGCGTATAAAGCAACAACGCTTGCCCGGTAAAATGGCTTCCAGATAAGTTAGAGTCATGTGATGAATTCCATCTATAAGCCACGCTCGAAACACCAACCATGGGGCTTATTAACGTTAGGCTCCCTATGCAGTACCCACCATTGCTACAGAAAATTCACCCCTACAAAAATACCTCGGCCTACCTGTACTTGTGACTCCCAACAGTCACGAGAGGAATTCCTTCGACACCCAATTTTTGATAAGAAAAAAAAATCTGTACCCACCTCCTGTATGCTGAAATGCCCAACTTTTTTTGGAGCAAGTTTTGTATGTCTGTTGTCGTTTAAAGAAGTCCCCTCTTTTCAATGTTGGACGTATTTCTGTTTTAACGTCATTTCAAGAATAAAAACAAACATAGAAACGGTCAACATTGAATGGGGAGGGGACGGGAGGGGAGGATGGTGAAGATAGACAAGCAGCGAGCAGTATGCTGGCGGCGTCAATGAAATGATAGCAAAGTCCTTAAAATTCTAAAATAATATTAACAAATAAAAGACTGGGAATTGAAGAAGCAATAGTAAAAAATCCAGAATTTATGATTTTTAAATTCGAAATTATTCATAATACAAAATTAAAGGCCATCTATCGTGATTAAAATGTGGCAGTGTACAATTTATTCCCAAACAATACTGATTAGTTTATCAATGTAAGTGCACACTTTACCATTGTGTTTGGACCAATCAAAATACATGATTTGAATTTCATTTACCTCGTAATAAGAGACGACAACTGGCCATGAAAAGCATCATGAAAAGCATAACATATTTTGACTTTGTGTTTCAACATATTACTGAATTTGTCGAAAATTGTAGAATGTATTGTCATAAGATTAAGAATGTCTTTGCCAAACAAACAGTATTGCCTCAATTTGCTTTGCAAATTTTAACTGGTATAGGTCAGTCCATGAAAGTTGAAGGGAAACAAGTTACGTGATATGTTCCTGGAACTCCCCGCGTCTTGTACATAGAGGTATATCTAAAAGATGAATGATACTTTAGGAATAAACAAGGAATGCTTTAGTTAATACACAGATATCCAAGTGCATCAAATTGTATCTCTGTTAACCAGAAAAGTTGCACCTGAAAAGGTCAAATACTGAATATTCATTGACATTTTCTAAGTTCAACTTTTGCACTATTCACCGAGGCAGATAGATACTCTTGTAACAGTTTCGTTACTGTTAATGGTCTATCTCTGTCACTTTTGCATTTTACATTGCAGTACATATATGTTTTCATAATCATGATAGTACAAGTGACCTGCTTCTCTTCCTCAATGGAAATACTGTACGATATACAAAGCTATTGTTAACAAAACCAGTCACAAGCAATGAATATACCTGTGGGAAAAATAGGAAAACTTTCATCAGCTCAAAACATTAAAAGTATACTGAAATATATTACAACATAATAATACAAATTGAAACAATCATATTATTGCATCATTCTTAATTCTAACTTTTATACAAACATTTTAGAACAATGCGTTATATAGAATAGACCAAAAAGCATTTGATCTATGATTATTTCTTCCACTTTCCATTCATATTTCACAAACCCAGACTTTATAAATCATGTTAAACCAGTCTGGAAAAATTGTGATTGACTGAACCATGAAAGAAAGCTGCAATTTAAAAGTGTTGCAATGTAACGAAACCTGTGAGATGAAATATTGATGCTAACTTAGAAACACATGAGGACACAGATTTACCTAAAAACAAACTAACAAATTACCCAAATCATTAACCACTCTTTACAAAAAATATTTCCAACCATGTTACTTGACACAGTAACGAATCTTCAAATTCAAATTAAAAACTTGGACTAGAAGCTTTGTTCAAATTAACCTATTATCATAATTGCATCCAAAAGACATCCGATATTCCACAAAAATTATAAAATCGTTTAAAACATCTTGTATGCATGTCATGCCAATATTGTGCCCCGACATCTATGACATTGCTACTCGCAGCACCCTCACTCAATATTTCTTAAATTATGTACACGCTGTATCCGCTTAAACCATTCCCTAAATAAATTATGTACGTACAGTGTATGTATAATTGTACACTGTACGCATAGAGTGTGAGAACAGTAATACGTAGATTTTCTGTGGCCTTGAGATGTTTGATTTTCTAACATGTGAAAAATCCGAATATCGCTGATGCAAGGGCGCAAATCTTCTATGGATTTTGTAGAAGGCCTATACATGAGAGGCTTTACATTCATACATTTTAACACAACCCAAGGAATTCGTCATTTTCAGACATTCATTATGTCACCAGATTGAATAATGCGTAGCAATTGGCTAAATGCGGCTAATTTTGAACTAAAGATCCTAAAATGATAAACAACAATTTCCAACGAAATGTGCCGTTTTTCATATAAAAAAAGTGCACGCAAAAATGTGGATCTCTCGAAATTTGTTTAAAGAATACAATTTCGGAAATTTTGAAGTACAATTTTGTTGGAACAAGATGTAGACTACACAAGTTTAGTATAGAGACCTTCGGCCAACAGTTTTCTAGACGAAATCGAGTTGACAAAATTAATTAAAACTAATAGCATTAAAGTAATGGAAATTTTCGGCCTAATATTAGGCATGGACCCATGGGAAACATCTGCACAATATGCACAATATAAATATTCGTATAATTCAAACTTTAAATTTTCCGTTATGTACATGCTATACACAGCATGTTATTGATATGCTAATGAACGTCATGTATATTTCTTACCAATTGTTTTTAATTGTACTATGGTACATATTATGTGTACGTTTATTGACAATGCATACTAAGAACACAGAGTGAATGGAAGTTTTGATATGATGACACTACCAAACGAGCATGTCTTCATGGTACATTTACGAGACAACAGAAAATGGAAAAGGTGGGAAGGCGAATACATAAATTTTGACAATTACAACGAACCCATGAAAATTTAAATGTTATAATAATGCACTTCGAACAGCATAAGTTGAAAAACCGAATCTAACTTGGTTCTATGTTGCATCTTATCTAGAACTAAGAGCCCGGTACGGCGCTTCAGGGAAGTGAATAAACACTCCTATGCGGACTTTGTGTTGAGACTGTCATTTATAACAGGCCTATTTGATAGATGTTGAGTGCCACAAAACAATTAGCCACTTTTTCCTAATCCTGAATGGGAAGACGGTATAAATTGGTTCATCGGGGGCAACTGACCAACCTCTTACAGTCTTCGCCTCGTGCTAGCTGAGCCGTCTGCTAGTCCCTTTTATCTGTTAAATTCACCGGTTAAATTATTGTAACTTCTGGCATCTTCGTCCTACGTTAAACTTGCAGAGCCACACACATGTACAACAACTGGTAGTGAATGGCTTACAGATATGACGTCATCTAGTCAGGCGATCTTTAGTGTTTTCAGTTTTTGTATTTCAGGGTAAAAAATGATGCTAAAGTCGCCAATTTTTGTAGTTTCTCGAAATTTATGTCGCAATTATTATTCATGGAACACACATGAACATACTCTCAAAAAAATTAGCCAAACTTTATAAAGCATGTAAACCATCTGATAATTTTGTGAAAATGGAAAAATTGTTCATGAGCATGTTCTATCAGTAAGTCCCTAACTAAAGTATCAGACATTTTCCCTGGACATAAAGTAAATATAAAGTCAGTATTACTGTGTCTTTCACTGTAGCGATCCCTCATGTGTGGAAATCGTAATATGTCATATTTAAGTAGTGTTCATATTATCCCGTGCTGCACAATGCAATATAACATATTTACATTGCATAATACCTATCTAAAAAAATTGTGAAAATCCAAAAATGGTTTATGAAGTTACAAACCTCACAGAGTCTCTTCTCTAAACAAATAAAGGTCTTTCCGTTCGTAGAATATGAATTCCATGCATGTATTTATTACGACCAGAGTAATTACTGCAAACGATTGCTCAAAATTAATCTTTATCTTTTTTATGATTATATTTTGTGCTATATTTGCTCCGAATAGTCATTGTGGAACCAACGTCAACGCCAATCACCTGTCCATTTAGAAGTATACAGGAAGTATACAATCTATCAATTTAATAGATGTTTAACCACTAAAGAGTTCATTTAAGTAAATACCAAACAGACCACTCGTGCCCAAGCTCTTGATACGAGCCCGTCCATTGTCCATAGTAATTGTTAAGAAAACTTAACCTACATGACTGATGTTTTCCAAAATAAACGACTTATTCAAAACATGATTGTCAGAGTGTTGTCACAACTAACTTGTTTTACTCATTATGCTACCCTCCGCACAAATGAATCAGCCCTTTTACTATGTTACGCACGGTCAAAGCTTTATACATATGCAAAACTAGGAATTTGGGAGAAAAGGGAAATTTAAAGATTACAATTCAGGTTACAGAAATCACGAGTTTAGCTCACCAAGCCTTTGAAGGTGGTTGTCGTTGCAGATAGGGGGTACAGTGTACCACCCCGCAGTTTACTGATAATTTTGAATATTTGATAAATGCAGTTTAGGAGGAAACCCATCCGTGTAGTTGAATTGGTTAATTCGTGCCAGCACTTGTACAGAGGAGAGTAACAGCCGGGTGTTAGACGCTAACATTACCCGGTTTCTGCTCCGATAGCCAACGTCAACGCACTTAATGAAGTACAACAGGGCTAAACTCACACGGCAATTGACTGGTAGATGAAACAAGTAGCCAGCATCAGATTGTTACGTAGGGAAACTAAAACAACGCAAAGCGAAGTAGTCATGCGAACAAAACCAGACTTACAGCGCATCGTTAGCGAAATCACTGGAAATTCGAGAATCGCAAGCCATACATAATGACATATAAACGCGAAACCCAGACTGCCAGACGGCGTGGACAGGTCATAGCGGGACTCCCTAGCCTGGCGGTGTTGTGGTAGCATTGGGGAAGTATTGTATGTGTATCTGTTAGTATTACGTTATTCCTAATTCATCATTCTGTAAATATTCATCACTATGTATACTTGAGGTAAGACTAAATTAAACGCCAAGTAAAGGCAAATAAACTCCTTTGTCTTGTTTTTGTTGCTGTTGTGTTGCAGGAAGAAGAGCACGGAAGGGAGCGTACCCGGGTTTTTTATTCACCCTTTGACAATTGTTGTAAGGGTTCAATGTAGCGTGTGTCACAGGTTGGGGGTCGGCGGTCGACAGCAAGACAGGGATAAATAAGCTCTTAACGAGACTACAATACCAAAAACAACTATGAAAAGATAGTACTATTTGCAAGTGTATAATTTCTTACTTGCTTTATCAACATAATAGACAAATGACATACATACATGAAATATATAAGAACATATGATAAAGCAATATTCTAACCCAATTTCTACGTCAGGTGTCCTGTGTCGCCTAAGGACTACAATTGTACCCAAGACCTTCTTTCAACTCCTCTCGCTATGTTTGACAGCAAAAGTGGGTGGAGTTGTAGATTTGACTGTTGAAATTTCCCTATCGCTACTAATTTTTCGATCTTTGTAGCGTCTTAAGGATTCACTCGAGAATTAATTAATTTATCAGCTTCTCTTGCGACTTTGGAGAGTAGGGATAATAATAGAATGTGTACTGCCTTGCTAGATTAAATTTAGATGCAATCTTCGGTCAGCTTGTGCTGCGTAAATCCCTCGTGGAACCGGGTTAGCCAAAACTGGTGCCGTAACGCAGAAAGCCCTGAGGAGAAATGTAAATTAATTCGTCTTCTACAGGTTTTATATATTAAAGACACCATAATAGTTTGTACGGTTTTAAGCGGTTTTGTTTAAGATGAAACAATAACATCAACATCTCTTAAACTAGTTCTGTGCTGACACAGAAATCCTAAATGGACATATAAATAGACTCCGCCTTTTCTTTAATAATCGGACACACCCCTAAAACAAAACCACGTACTTAACGAGCAACTCATTCACACCCATTTTAATACATCATTTACCGTAAACTGGTAAATACGCATAATTAACTCCTAATTTTAATTGCATGAATTCTGGTTATGAGCTTGTTCTTGTGTTAACTTAATTGGTCCCCTTACCGAGAACTTACTTGCTTCTCGGGATAAACCTAACTCAATCCCAAACTTCTGTAATTTCTGAAGAGTTCTTGACAATATCTTAACCGAAAAACTCGTCCCTACAATCTCAAACCACACCACCAACGCATACTTGAAATTCACAATGCATATATTACAAAATTAGAATACTAGTTCGTGACATCATAACTTGACATTCCAGGAGCGTAGCTCACAAACCACTAAAAACCCTTTTACTTTACCATTTGGACGCGTTCATGGCGTCGCCCGTTATACTCGAATTGTATCCCCTATTTCGTGACCTAACACATAGTCATGCATTCTAGATATACATACCCATACTCTCAAGTTTCAGATATATGAGAAATCAACAATTTACCTCCTACATGACGTCATTATCTCAAACCATCTTTCTAGCATTAATTACCTCCTAAATAGTATCATGCAAAACCTCATATCTAGATTATACAAAAGTTACTCACGGAATAATGAAAACAGAATGTTTTTCATGCTATGCCTGAGCGTTGAAACTTAGGTGCCACCTTGACTCTCAATGTCGAAAAATTACTCTCGTGGAGTTATACGTCCTCAACGACGAAATTGCACAATACTCGAAAGTTACTCATTTTCAGTCCTCAATGAAAGAAACGGCAAACTTTATGTCCTGAATGACATTAGATTAAAATGCCCTTAATGACTGGAATTGGTTGACAAACATCGGCGCTACCTCACGACACACCCTTCTTGGTTGGGAGATGTTCAGCAACTGCCTAACTTGAATAATTTGCTTCAGTTTGCCCTACAACCCGACAAAGCCCTTACGTAACAAATATTTTGCTTAACAGAACGAAGGTATGTATACTATGCTGAATTTGGCGCTACACACTTCTATCCTATCACGGACTAAGTTTTGTTTTTGTACCTTACGCGTGACAGCGTGTCAAGATCCATTGATTTGTATTATCTACTTATTAACAATACTTATGCACGGGCTAACATTATACAGGTTAGTGATAAACAGTGCCGACAGGTTGCACATTTCATTTCAAAGTCAACAAAAGCTTAATGACGATAACAGCTCATCGTCGCAAACCCATCTGGCTCCTCTGTATGGTGTCTCACTCCTGCATGTTGAGAACGAAAAAAGTGGAGGGCCCAAGGGATCGAAAACTATATATTTCTTCAGCCAGCATTTAGTGGTTTTGGGACATTCAGAAGGCAACAAATATTAGCACCTATAACCATTTAGTTTATTGGGACGATGGTACCCTACTAATTTCGACCAATATCTGTTTTGAAGGATCTTGTAAATCAGTTGACATTGAAATTGGTCAATTATTAAACCGCAGAGGAAACACAGAGAAATAGATAACTAAAGAAAACTGTATTGGAGTAATGTGTTTAATTCACTAAACCTATGTAGAATTTGCTTGTATATGTATAGAAAATAACTGCAGTTCCATTATAACAAACTTATCGAAACATACAACTGAGTCAAATCATCAATGTCATTATAAAGGATATTGCTTAGACTTATATATGTGTACGCTAGCAAGAAGACTTGATTGGAATACTTTGCTTTAGCTACTCAAATTGCACATGTGTAAAACTAACAAACTGCAAGAACTTTTTTAAGACTGTAACAAGATTTTCTCTCAATTAAAAGATGATTATAAAGGCCCCAAACATACATTTGTCTACAAAATTATTAGAACACCATCAAAAATGGTGAGTATATTTCTAGCAATCAAAAAATTAAATTGCATCAAACAATCTCTTTGATAATATCATATTTGTTATTACGTAGCTGCGTATGAAATAACTATGGGCAGAATGTAACTACTGAGAAATACTTCAGAAATATGAAATATGTAATGAAAACAATATTAGTTGTTTTCTTTTTTAAGATAGTCTTTCAGTACATTTTGACTTCAAATTCTAACTTCTAAACTTATTATTGTTATCATTTGGAAACTTCACATGTTGTATTTCTATGACTTTATGTATTACCCATCTACACGTCACATCAAAGAAGTGTGAAAGATGCACTTTGATTGTGGTGTGTGTGTACCTTTCTAACATGTTACGTTGATTTCAGAGAGTAGGTACAAGAAGTGCAATAACATCATGGAATTCAAATATTGTCAAAATTCCAACTTCATGATTTTCATTTATGAAAACAACAATGAAGTCATCTGAATCTACCAATGTTTACGGGAGTGCCATTGTAACTACTGTGTTTTGTAGTATAAGCTTTCATGTGTTTACCTTCTCTGTTATAATATTCCAACCGCCAGATTTCATTACATGTTACATCATGCAGATGATCTTGAACCCAAAGAACCAACCAATCGGCACCATCCCACAGTATACTTCTTGGCAATAAGCCCATACTTACACACGAAGGAGCAAGCAATCCTATTTTATTTACGCTATTTTCACTTTCCTTCATCAAGATAACGTTATTACATGTAAGATCTACCACGGCTAAAACATCATCAACACATGCAATACGTGAGATACAGTTAACCAAGTCACCGCAATCCACACTGCTCACGAGATCACAGTTTGAGTTGTATCGGTATATGACAGTGGATGTACTGAATGCAACAATGAACTCGTACTTCCTGCTGCTTTTGCCGCTATGTGCGCATATGGCAGATATGAATGATGCTGGTGGTGCATTCAGCTTATGTGAAGTCACTTTATACACTGAAGTGTATGTTTCACCATCTGAATGCATGTACACTATAAACACTGTGCAACCCACACCAATTAGGACGTGATGCCTCTTATTAAACCAATAATCAATGGGTGACATGACCACTGGATGATCTGCATCTTCACCTGCACACAATATCTTGTGCGTGAAATACGAAATGCGTGAATCGTCACGATTTACATTACTCACACAAATATGATCATTATGAGCACGCTTATCAATTACTTGAATGATAAATGTTTCAAATAGGTTAACTCCAATGATATTATCATGACAAATATCTTCGAATTTCCCGATATGCAGGTTTAGTTTGATGTAAATTGGTGTGGTTTGCCTTTTTTTACTATTCATTTCTTCAAGCAAACTCTTCACATCATTCTGAATGTCTGTTATTTCTTGTTTCATCTTCTCCTCTTCTGTTGAGTTTTTAACAGCAATTTTCTTGTTTCTTGTGATTTTATGTTTTAAAGCACTTACCGCTTCTGTTTTGTCACGCAACTTAGCATCAATTTCTTTACACACGATTTCCCTGTTTCTGAACATTTTTTCAAATTCCTCAAATAAAGTTTTTGTTTCTTGTTTTATGTGCAGATCGATATCCCGTTGCACCGATTCAAGCAATCTTTCTTTATTAATCGAGGCACAGGAATTTGTCTGAAAGATACATTTTTGTTGTAATAATGTTCTCTCAAGTCTTGTAATGCTCTCCATCTTTGTCTTCGTCATTTCTTCATTCTTTGCTTCTTTGTAGGCAATGACGTCAGATCCATGTTGCAAACAGGTTTCCTTCACGCAATCCGCACATACGTAGCGCGAACAATGTTTGCAATACTTGGTTGAGAGTTCCTTGTGTTGGTGGCATTTCTCTGCTGCACCTTTAAATGGAATTCAAGAATATATTTAGAATTACAGACGCTAGCTAATTTTAAGAAAAGCAAAACAACATAACTTTAGATAATCGTGAAATAGATCCAGTATGCTTAAATATACAACTATAAGTGTGTTGTAATCTTTGGAAACAGATTGAAATAAGTATCATTGTTCAAAGATGCTGGGAGAATTTCCCTTCCCACGTTTTTGCGTGGTTCACTTCAATGCGAACACATTATCGGCAGCCACCTCATGTCTAAAATAAATAATCCGCAACTGGCAATACATTATCACACTCAACAAATAGTCAATAGTTAGTATTTAAATGTTAATTGTCTTTTTGTAAGACAACTCAAGCTATGTAGTAATATTGTCCAAACAAACATAATTTTTAAAAGATATTCGTAGTTAGTCTTACTCAATGTAAAACAAAAGCTTATAGGAGCTACAATCCACGGCAATAGTAAGTGAAAAAAAACCGATGCCTCCACACTTTTGTAGTTAATATCAAATATACAGAGGGTGGGGGAGTGGTGTTGGTATACGATTGTAAATTTATGTGGATAAGACTTGAATTGAATAAGACGATAAATTAAACTATTGCGCCACAGCATTTAAAAAAACATTTTCTTTGTTCCCTTATATAAATATCAATACTATTTTCCCTACCTAATTGGCGATTTCATCATTTCTATAATTGTGTTCATATTCCACAGAAACGGCAACATTTATGAAGCTTCGTGGGCCTTCTTCCCCAAATCAGGATTATTGAAAATTCATGTTTCATATAATTTCTTATGAAGCTCATATCCACCCCCTCCCACTTCCCCTTATTGAATTACCTCCTTTCCTACGTATATATTATGTCAAATTCCAAATAGGTTACAAAGGGAGTTTATTAATTTAGAGAGAAGAAAAACTGCAAAAGTTGTCCACTAAATGCATGCTGATATGGATGAAAACAAGACATGTATGACTGTTTATTGTTTGTTTGTGTGTATGTGTGTATGTATGTATGTATGTATGTATGTATGTATGTATGTATGTATGTATGTATGTATGTATGTATGTATGTATGTATGTATGTATGTATGTATGTATGTATGTATGTATGTATGTATGTATGTATGTATGTATGTATGTATGTATGTATGTATGTATGTATGTATGTATGTATGTATGTATGTATGTATGTATGTATGTATGTATGTATGTATGTATGTATGTATGTATGTATGTATGTATGTATGTACGTACGTACGTACGTACGCACGCACGCACGCACGCAAGCACGCATGAACGCACGCACGCACGCACGTACGTACGTACGTATGTATGTATGTATGTTTGTATGTATGTATGTATGTATGTATGTATGTATGTATGTATATGTATGTATGTATGTATGTATGTATGTATGTATGTATGTATGTATGTATGTATGTATGTATGTATGTATGTATGTATGTATGTATGTATGTATGTATGTATGTATGTATGTATGTATGTATGTATGTATGTATGTATGTATGTATGTTATGTATGTATGTATGTATGTATGTATGTATGTATGTATGTATGTATGTATGTATGTATGTATGTATGTATGTATGTATGTATGTATGTATGTATGTATGTATGTATGTATGTATGTATGTATGTATGTATGTATGTATGTATGTATGTATGTATGTATGTATGTATGTATGTATGTATGTATGTATGTATGTATGTATGTATGTATGTATGTATGTATGTATGTATGTATGTATGTATGTATGTATGTATGTATGTATGTATGTATGTATGTATGTATGTATGTATGTATGTATGTATGTATGTATGTATGTATGTATGTATGTATGTATGTATGTATGTATGTATGTATGTATGTATGTATGTATGTATGTATGTATGTATGTATGTATGTATGTATGTATGTATGTATGTATGTATGTATGTATGTATGTATGTATGTATGTATGTATGTATGTATGTATGTATGTATGTATGTATGTATGTATGTATGTATGTATGTATGTATGTATGTATGTATGTATGTATGTATGTATGTATGTATGTATGTATGTATGTATGTATGTATGTATGTATGTATGTATGTATGTATGTATGTATGTATGTATGTATGTATGTATGTATGTATGTATGTATGTATGTATGTATGTATGTTCCTGTATGTATGTATGTATGTATGTATGTATGTATGTATGTATGTATGTATGTATGTGGATGTATGTGTGTGTGTATGTATGTATGTATGTATGTATGTATGTGTATGTATGTATGTATGTATGTTTGCGTGTATTTCTAGCAATAAGTGGACTTCAAAATTTAAAGTCACATGTGCCAAACGGAGGTTACAGGTATGACTCTATGCATGATTTCTTTACAACATATATGGATTTTCTATAGAAACAGTAAACAATAGTTTCTCGAAAATTACATATTTTTTAGAAAATATTTAAGTTGTTGACAGAAAGTGTTTTAATATAATTCTGTTTAGAACCGTATACAGATAACTCTTGAAAAAGTGATTCCAAGAGTAAGAAGCACATTGAAGTGTAGGTAATGCCATTCAGCATTGCCAAATAAACGCTTGGTACTTTTTGTGTTGCCTTGTATAAACTGGGAATACCTCTTTTATTTTATACCCAAAATATTAACCATATGTTGAGTGGAGCCCCTCTAATTATCAGCAATAAATGCACATGTAAAATAGAAATAACTAAGTACATTACTACTTCTTGTTTGCAAATTCATATTATCAGCCTGTTGTATATTTACTGAACCCTGTAGATTCATTACTTAAATATATATTTTTTTCTAACATTTATATTGAATTTTTGGAGATTTTTAGATGATTTATGTTATTCTATCAAAACTAAGAGTTTGGTAAACAATGCTCAAGCTCTTACATCGATACAATCACATTAATATTTGATTGAGTAAGAGTAATTGCGGGACAAATGGAAGCTCTCAATAATTACTCAAAGCTTGTTCACTAATTTCTCATTTTGAATGTTTTCAATAAGCCCGCCTAACTGAACTTTCATAGTAGACTACTTGACCATTCACCATCTTTAATCCAGTGTAAATGAAAATGTTCTTGTTGTAGTTTTTTTATAACGAATGTTACAAAAAATCTACTAAATTTCTGTGAGATTTCCATGGAACTTCTTTAGATTTTCTAACCTTTTACTGTAGAGTTGCTATAGAATATTTATCGAAATTTTGTATCGTCTTTAGAAATTATATACCCTTTTTTTAAATAAATTTATTGAAGACTCTACATAGATATCCTTTAAAAATTATTATAGAACTTTATAGATTGATAGAATTCTATATAGGGTTATATTATCTGAAGAAATTCTTTAGGGATTGTATCCTGACAACCCTATGCATAATACATGATATAATGTAAGCGAACTACATAAAACACGGCTTTTTCTGAGGTGAAGTTTTGGTGGTTTTTATTCCCTTGTTGTAATTTCATTTCCACAACTGTTAGATCTGCTGTAGGAATATTATCTTCCAATATATAAAGTTTAATAAGATTGCACGAAGATAGCATTTAAAAAGCAGAATTGTTTACATTGACTTCTATACAACGATTTAATGTGGCTCTGATTGTAAATTGGATAAGAATCATCGGGAGATTTCCAGTTCCATGAAGCACATAAAATAGCATTACATAGCACACACACACACACACACACATATATATATATATATATATATATATATATATATATATATATATATATATATATATATATATATATATATATATATATATATATATATATATATATATATATATATATATATATATATATATATATATATATATATATATATATATATATATATATATATATATATATATATATATATATATATATATATATATATATATATATATATATATATATATATATATATATATATATATATATATATATATATATATATATATATATATATATATATATATATATATATATATATATATATATATATATATATATATATATATATATATATATATATATATATAATACTTACTGGATACCACACCAATATCTGTCATATAAAATGATGGGAAGAACTTCACTTCTTCTTGTCGTAGGAATTCCAGTTCTTGAACAGGCTGTTCCATCTCCTCCGAAAGATCGTCAAATGCCTGGTTGATGACTGGCACTGTTTTGATCACGCTCCATTGAGATTTTTCATCATCTGCAAGCGCAGCAATTCGCTGTGTGTGTTCATAACGCTCAAGAACATGTTTCACCCTGACCTCTGTACTTTGGAATTGATCTTTGATTTGCTGCGAAGTCTTCGTAAGTGCACTAAGGACGTTATTATTTGCCGTCTCCAACTGTTCCATCTCTTGATTTGCTACCCTTTCGGCGTCTTTTAGTCCTATGGACTGATCATTCTCAAGATTTACAATTTCGTCTTTAAGTTTCGTTATTTTCTCATTTATATTGTCATTCAATAATTTCTTTTTGTCTTGTAGTTTTTGGTTTATTTTTGCCTTTTTGTCTTTCCACAAGTTTCCAATTTTAGTGCTGATGTAATTTTTGATGGAATCTGTTTTATTGTTTCCGGCTTCAATTTCTTCTTGATACTTCCTCCAAGTCTTTTCATTGTTAATGACATTTTCGCGCTTTTCGTTCATTTCGGTCCTTAGTTGTTCCGCCATTTCAAGCACCTCCATGACGTCATGGTGTCTATGCCCAACAATACTACATGTGGAACAAACAACTAAATTCTTACAAGTCTTACAGACTAGGTGCATGCTTTGATCTCGATGACGTCCGCATCTCGGGGGTTCAGTAGAATTGGAGAGTTCCTCAAAAGCTTTGAACGCACTATCAGATTGCAAATCACCCAGTTTAATAACAGCTTTGTGGTCCCTTAGTCCCTTCTTTAAATGAAACTTATAACACGGGTGGCATATGAAAGAGTTACATGTCATGCAAAAAGCGTCAAATTGCTTAGTCTCTTCACAACAGCCGCATACCCCAGACAGTTCCTTTCTACTCAACCGTTCCTTTAGCTTGATCCTATCTAACAGGGTCAGTGTTAAAAAGTCACGCAAGAATCCTTCTACACCTTCCGGTGGTATTGTAATTTGCTTTCTGCACATTGGGCAATCAAAAGTGCTGGATTTCACTTCTAGAAGACTCGCTAAACACTTTCGACAGAATCTGTGTAGGCATGGTAAAACTCTTGGATCTTCCAGCTTTTCCAAGCATATGGCGCATTGCAAAATGTCACTGTCGATTTCCAATGAGTACTTGGTAGCCATTCTGTTATGAGATATTAAAAGCAGAAAAAAAAAAAAAAAAAAGGTTTTTGTTAGTATAATCATAAATCAGTGGGAAGGAAGCGAAAGAGGGCAAGACGCAGGATCGGTTAAATGGATGTCGTAATGCGTGATGTTGAGGTGGTGGGAATTGAAAAGAAGAATTGCAACCTATTGCACGAGACCGAAATGGAGGCATGTGCTAGCACAGTTGATGTTGTAGACCCCATGTTACCGAAGTAAGTGAGTATAAGAATGCTCTGTTCACTTTAAAAAATATATATATATTTCCTTCAATACTTATTTTAATATTATTCATAAGAATCATATTTGATATATTTCCAGATTATCTAAAATATTGTCGCTCCTCTTCCAAACGTGTAATAACATCTGCAACTTTCGATATGTTCTTTAATTATTTGGATCACTTTGGTTAAACGTTTAAATTAACTTTGAACAATAACCTTCTTTCATACCTGTCAGTGTGTAGCTTCCAGGGACGAAATGTGTTTGTTAATTTTGACACATTATGTGGAATAATGTTGTTGATGTGTACGTGTCGTTTCTCCATATGCATCTTTTCCTCTCTTTTCCCACCTACAATATTATGGCCATACTACTACTGATAAAGCTCGAGATTTGGTTACGAACTGTTTACAACCACTACAAAGCCATTCGTACGAACCGCGTGCCGCGGCAAAACGTTGCGTGCCTTGAATATTAGTGCTTGCAATAATTGTATATAAACGTTGTGTTAATGGAGCGACGGAAAGCGTGCTCTTAAAATATCAAAAGGCCTTATACAATCACGGTCTTTTCGTCTTCGCTTGAGGGGAGTAAAAAAGGTCACAATCGGTGGTGGAAAAAATCCTCGAAATGTCCCGATCACAAAAAATGGCTAATAGAAATGAAACATTGCTGTCTATTAATAAAAGTAAAATAAAGATAAAATTCTCTCGGGCATTGTTATACTAAACCCCATTTTATGCACCTTACTACACATACATGCCAACCTTCACTCCCCTAATAGAGACCTATGGCCAGTTTTTCATCACTATTATAAACACATAACCTTACTACCGCAATGTGTCTTAAAAGTGTTTGAAGTGGAAAGTCATTGCATATATTCGAATGCTTTTACATTCCTAAAAGTCTGGTGCACATGCACTAATGACCCTCCGCACCCTTCCGCCCCATATTTAGAAAGACGTTCACATACGCTATTACATGACATGTATAATAGACGTTGAAAAACTAAAGTAAAATGCATTTATGTATAGGATTATATACTATTGGAATAAGTTGTTAGCATTTACCTACCTTTCTAATCATCTAAAGTATTAGGCTACTATGTCCATAACAAAAAGGAAAGGAGCTTCATTGTGAAAATCTATGAAATCTTTATGCTCAACTCTGGTAAAAACCAGGAATATAACATTCAAAAGCATAGCCTAAACTTGGTTTGCGTGTAACTTTTTGAAGCTATGCATTGCAGTTGCAAACCTCATTTCAGCCTTTACATTACATGTAGATAGTAATATATACGTGTAGCTTTGTATTAAAATCCCAGGATGTGTGTTGTATTTTGTGTTTGCATTGAAATGATATGGAATATGAAGTGCAGTTATAGTCAACAGAAACGAGCCAAAGGGCAATGGGTAACTAAACAAACCAAACAATATATATTTACGCCGATTTGAACTTTATACGACATAAACTCATTGTCTGAAACAAGGCTGTTTAGAGAATTGGCACCTTTGAATAATGAAATTTACTCTCGTTCGAACAGTCGAAATTTGATCACAGATCGATAAACATCGATGCATGACTGACCAGAACAAGGTCGATGAATAAATTCGTGACACTAAAGGGACGATTTATTGGCATACGGGCCAACAATATTCCAGTGGCAATAATGTGTTGCTCAAATCTTGTTTTCTTTATAGTTAGCATGTCTTAATTTGAGTTTGGTTTAAACTTCAGCCAAAGTTTCTTCCGATATTTTGGGTGTTTCAAATTTTTGTACCATTTTAATTCCTAAACGTTAATTTTAAATTTATTTATTTGAAATGACTGTTCGCCCATATTCTCAACTCAATTCCTAAAATTAAAAGGCGCCTAAAACTACAGTCCGGGAAAGACCACGATTTTAGGATCACTCGTATACTTATTATTACGGATTACAGTGTCCTAGGAATATGAGGCATTTTACATAACGCAACATGCATCCTATATATTTAGACAAACTTAAAGTGATATTTAACCATCTTCCTATTTACATAGCATAATTTAGACTTGTATGCTGTATTAGTGTAATGTATAACAGTCTGGAAGAAAACAAAACCTAAATCTTAGAAATTACTGAGATCATTTCAATTTAGGATAAAAGATTATAATGCAATGTAGCCATAATGCATAACGCGTCACGTATACTTTTATTGTTTCGAATAATTTAATAACAATGTACAACATTTTACACTCATTTGAAATTTTAAGGATGTGTCTGTTATTTCGGTATGACACAAAAATCTACAAAAGTCCATTTCTATCACGATTTCTAGAAAATAAATAACAAAAGGTGAGCGAAATATATTTTTGGTCTGAATATATCTATATTAAAACTTTGATATAAGTATTTCTTAACACATAACTTCCGTTTAAAATGTAACTTTGTTGATGATCATTACTGGCACTAAATTGAAGAACACAAATAGTGAGAACTCTCATTTATTTTGAATAAAAATCCCCTGCTAAATAGTAAGGGGTGTATTGATGAGTATTTATTAAAAGAAGAACAATTCCATACATTGCAAATATGTTGGACGACTGACGCGTATTTTCAGTGTTCTGTTTGTTGCTAACGTGTTTATGCACACGTGTCTTCCACATATAGAAGTTCAATATCTTAACAATAAGCGTCACTCTTGCACCATGCGTCAATGTGTTCTTATCAATATAATAGAATTAAAATTACTAGCTTTTACGCTGATTTTAAATAGGAGAACACCCAGTATTCCCATGACGTGGACGCGTCAAGAAAAACATGTTCTTAAGTTACACGCGTAATGTTCCCATTTCCCATCATGCACTGTCACATGTCTCGCCGCGAAAACAAAACACGCACTCACTAAGCGCCTTAATAGCAACTACATATTATAGTATACAGTCGCCATACTCTACAGTGCAGTGATCACGTTTCAGGGCCATTCAGTGTTATGTTATATGTGTGTAACGGGCCGGAGAATAGCCCAGTGGATCCCTGGGATACCCCAGGGGTCCACTGGGGCCAATCTCTGTTACGTTATGTGTGTGAACAGCCAGAAAATGGCCCTTCAGCGTTTTGTACAAGCTTTTGAACCGGGAATTTGCATTCATAGATTCACACATAACAGCTAAGTTACCGATTAATCTTATCTTGAAATTATAGTATTTGTATTTTGTTATTGTTTTGCATCTAAATAAACATTATTCAAATTTATAAGCAGACGGAACTGGGAACAGTTAAACTGTTAGAATGTTAAACACAATCTGTACCCAATTGCGTCTGCTCATTAACTTGAATGATACTTATTTTTATGCAATGCAGCAACAGAATTTAAATACTATAATTTCAGGATAAGATTAACAGATTAATCCGTAATTTACCTGTATATATCTCACTCAACTACAGTTCAGCTGGTCACTGAACACCAAGTGTTCCAATTGACCCATTTAAACTCGTCCTTTCTGTTACATGCCAATCACATATACATGTGTTCACAAATAGAACACGTCTATGCACTCACAATTGGACGCTTGGTGTTCAGAAGAAGAACTCTTAGTGTTTATCTATTACAACACCATATGTTCAGAACACCAAGAATCGTTCTCAAACTGCTACAATTTTGGTGTTCAAATAGTGTTCAATTCTTGAACACTTCAATTTGCAGTGTATGATAGTAATTAGGCGGATGCTATCAATCGCTTCCAGGTGTGTAGGAAGCCTTCCAAAAAGCGGACAAGAGGGGGGAAGTGAACATCTTTGGGGCACTTTTTAAGTCATATGTCCTATCCCACTCTGCAGATGGAATAAGTGAGCCCAAAACAACAAAGTAAAGTAAAAGGGGCACTTGTTTTTAGAAAGGGGCACTTTTCCAATGAGGACACATCCATCCCGCATGGGACTGGCACATGTCACCAGTGTCCTACTATTGGGTCAATAAAAAAAGCAGTTTTGTCTTTTTTTCTCGGAAAAGTGGGGGCAAGTGTCGGCAGCGCACCTCCCCCCCCCCCCCCCCCTTTCCCTCCGTTCTTATATCTATGACCGCTACCTCCTCCTCTTTCCCACGTCACGCTGCATATAAGAAAGTACAGAATATCCACAGTGTTATATTCAGGGTTTTCTCATTCACATATCACAAGTTTTACATAAATCGATGATCGTTTATGCTGTTTTAATGGATATTACCAGTCCGGATGAACGATTTTACACGCAATGGATTCTTTGTAAATGAGATATAAAACTAAAGAAAAAGTTACTGGTCAAGAAAATAAACTGATCTCCATTTCTAGACCATAAATGTTTAATTGGTAAATTCACTAAGCGAAATATTTTTTTTGGGGGTCGGGCGATTTCAGTTACTTTTTTAGCCCTATAATTGTATAAGTGGATGATAATTATACCTTACACGTAATTATTTTACCTGTAATTGAATTTAAAATTTAGCATTGCTGATCAACACTTATGGCTATTACTTTGAGAACAAAATCTGATGTAAAGCTCACACTATATTTTTCTGTAGATTCAACCATTCCCATAATGTTAGGAATAATTCGTTCGAACTATAATACAACAACATGCAACTCCATGTCTCTGTATTTATGCATGTATGTAGGTGGAATAAACATATCGCTCCATGGCGCAGAAAAAGTAGGATTGTATCAAAACAATATTGTGTTCATTAACAGTGTAGAACCTACACAACAAGACAACATTCATCTTACCTTTGCAGATATTATGGAATATATGTGTAACATTCGTAGGATTCCAGTTAAATTACAATTTGAATATCAAACTTGGTGTACGTAGGTGTTTAAAACTAAAGTTGCTAACGGTACACCTACGCGAAAATGGCGTCATTATCTCCGTTGTCAATATTTGCATTTGGCTTTGTATTCAAAACTAGTGATGTATGAAGTTTTGTATTTGTTTAAAAAGATATGAAATTACAAGTTCATTCGTAATCAGCACAAATGAGCTAAAGGGCAAGGAATATGGAATCGACGTAGAAATAAATCAAACAATAGATATTGATAACAAAAAGGCCTATTCGAAATGTATTGACTCATTGTCAAAAGAAAGGTGTAAAGAATGATGTAATGTAGTTGTGCAAAATCATACAGAACTCATTACAGGTCAATAAACATCGGTGCACGAATGAAAAAACAAGCCACCTTGCCAGAACGATCTGTACATTCGATTCCAAGATTAAATTAACATATTTGCTCAGAAGATGAGCTACAAATTACCTGAAGCAAGTTTTGACCCAATATATTTTATTACATGTTGATTCAATCCCCACTGGCTTCTTCTTCGAAACATTTTATATGGATGTGTGTGTGTTTGTGTGTGTATGTGTGTGTGTGAGGGTGGGGTAGAAAGGAGGGAGGGGGGCTTACTCAAATTCATTGTGAGGTATTTAATGCCTTTATAGTTAACTTGTTTAACGTATTATACTTGAATGTCATATTAAAAGAGCACAAGACCGGAAAGTGAGCGCCTCATTTTTGCGTATTTCACAGATATATTATCTACAACAGATCATTAAACTTCATGCTTCCATAGCACACAGATGACGTGAAGGCAAAGGTCACTTGAATATTCATATTAACCAGAAAATTGCTATACCGTTGCGTGCTAAATAAGTATTTGATTTTTGGCCCCTAAAAATACGCCCTCATTTTCGGTCTAGTGCTCCTTTAAAGTCTAAATGAACAGTATCACATCTTTGTATCGAGAAAATTGGAATTTAGTAGCAAGATAGTACAAACAAAATTTTGAATTTTGGACTGGGGATTGCTACACATGTAGATTTATCAAACACGTAATTTGTTAGATACACATTGTTACATCTGTCAACATGTAATCATTGGGAGAATTAACTTTGTAGATAATAAGTAATGGCTTAATATTGAAGAACAAATAGCGAAAATTACAAAATCCTTAAAATCAAATTTTCTTCTCGATAGCTATAAAGTTCTCTATAAATATTGAAATTGGAAATAGCGTTTACTTCCTTAAGTTACGCAATTAAGACAAAAACGAGAAAATCCATTGCTAGATAATATCAATTGGTTGATAAAGAGAAAAAACATATGTTCTACTTCCCACTCCTACCACCTAAATTTCATCACGCACACAAACACAAACGCTTAAATACGCTCCATATGCCTTTTGCATGTAAGATGTCTCCCCGTTCATTTATCACAAGTTTTGCATAACTGAGAATATTATGCTGTATGAAGGGATATAACACAAGCAGTGCAGTTTATTTACTTATACATATACGTACGTCGAATTACCATATCAGTTCTCTCTTCAAGAAAGAACATTTTTTCAACAACAGTATTGAATGCTTGAAAGCCAGTGAAAAACCGTCTGAATATCAAACGTTGGTATATAAAGGTTTTCCAATTATTTTTAGGCGGGTCAATTTATGGGGAAAAACACCTAACCCCAACAATTTCTAACAAAGGTTTTCCGTGGTTTTGGGATCTACTGGATGCTCTGAGTGACAGTAAAAGTAAATCAAGCAACACATTTCTGCAAAAATAATTGTAACTTGACCCTCAGAAGTGGAATAAAGCTGGGTGAATTACAAGATTGCTGCCACGACCAGAGACCCTGTAAATAGGTAAACGGCTGTAACTTCCTTGATATTTGGAATAGAACAATAACTTTTTTTTTTACTGCATGGATTAAAGGGTCAATCAGCTCATTGCTATCAATATAATTCTGACCTGACTCCAGAAGTGGATTAAAACTGAGTCACATCCAAGATGGCCGCCGACCCTGAAAATCGGTAAACGATTGTAACTTCCTTAATATCTGGAAAAGAACAAAACATTTTGTCTCTACTAAATGGTTTTCAATTAATTCCTGCCTATAGAATTATGACCTGACAATTAAAACCTTAAACAGTTAAATTAAAGATGGCGTTCAATATGGCTGCCAGCAACTTGAAAAATGTGAAGGCATCAGTACGGTACCAATACCTCCCATGTTATTTGACATAGGCAGATAATTAGGTCACAGCATTTGTTTCTCATGAATAGTTTAGGAGCCAAGAAATGCAATGATAACATATTTCTTTTTTACTAACAATGAGCCAATATGTTGACGAGAGATAATTTCAACAACTCTGAACAGTTTTAGTTTGAAACTGCACGATTTATTCTAATATTGTAATGAAAGATTTAATGAAAAATCTGACACATAATAAGTGTAACAAAATTGTCAAATAACAATCAGTTTACTCAAATTCATATGCACGGCTGAGTCATCCCAATCTTGGCTGTGCAGTGCCTGCAAAACTGGTCTTGAATCTGAGAAGATGACAATCGATCATGGAAATCACAAACGTTGTGGCTCAGGGTAAGAAAGATGACCCCCATTCAGATGTGTGGGGTTCCATCAGAGAGTCTGCGACAGTATGTGGAATGTTCCCCGATTCGACTGAATCTGCTCAAGAAGAAAGCTTGGCTGCTGTCTCCCTCGTTGAACTGGGAACGCCCAAGTAAGAGAGATGGTCTGGAAGACAACCAAGTGAACCCCTCGGCCAGAGAGCTTGGCTACAATACCAGAGACCATTAAAACAATGAAGCATGGTTAGCAAATCCAGCTATTCAATGTTATTTGGACACACCTAAAGGACATCCAACACATCTGTTTTGCCCAACAGTAAATTGTGTAAATGGGTTAATGATGTTATTTGGCAAGTGTGTATGTGATTACACTTACTATGCATCAGATTTTTCATTAAATATTTCAGTCTACTCTTATTCATGTAAATAAAGTTTACTCTGAAAGAAACTGTTTAAAGTTATCTCTCGTCAACATATTGATGACAAATAATGGCATTCATATGAAGCAAATAGTTTTGACTTATGTTAAATCCAAAGGAGTTATTGGTACAGTACTGGTGCTTATTTTTGTATTGCTGGCAGCCTTATATTGGCCGCCATCTTTGATTTAAGGTTTGAATGGTCAGGTCAGAATTCTATTGAAATCAATGATTTTACCCTTAAAACCATGGAGGAGAAAGAAAAATTGTTCTATGTACGCCAAATATTAAGGAAGTTACAGCCTTTTACCCTATTTTCAGGATCCGGGACCAGCGTCCATGGCAGCCATGTTGGGTTTAATCCAGTTTTAACCCCCTTTTGGGGTTATAATTCTTTCTACTTGCAGAAATGAGTTGCTTGACCCTTAAAACCATTGAGTGGAACAACAAATATTGTTAAATACCAAATATGAAGGAAGTTATAGCTGTTTACACTCATTCCATGGTGCGGGGCTATGTTGGATTTGATCCAGTTTTAACCCACTTCCGGAGGACAGGTCATAATTATTTCTGCAGAAATGAGTTGCTTGACCCTTAAAACCATGGAGTACAACACAAAATATTGTCCTATCTCAAATATTAAGGAAGGTACAACTGTTTATCCTATTTACAGGGTCCCAGGCCATGCCAGCCATCTTGTAATTGACCCAGTTTTATTCCACTTCCGGAGTCAGGTTACAATTCTTTCTTCAAAAATGTGTTGCTTAACCCTTAGGGTAGAACCAAATCTTATTGTTCTATTCCAAATATGAAGGAAGTTACAGCCGTTTACGCTATTTTCAGGGTTCCGGGCAGCGTCAGTCATCCTGGATTTGATCCAGTTTTAACCGACTTCCGAGGGTCGGGTCACAATCCTTTCTGCATCAATGTGTTGCTTTACCCTTAAAACTACGGAGTAGAACCAAAGCTCATTGTTCTATCACAAATATTAAGGAATTTACAGCTGTTTACCTTATTTTTAAGGTCCAGGGCCAGCGCCCGCAGTTGTAGCTGTATGCCAAACGAAAATGGCGTCCATATATCTTTACCTGGCTTTGTATTCAAACCCCGTGATGTGTGGAGTGTTTTGTTTGTTTTGAAAAGATATGAAATATCACATGGCATGTTAGTCACACTTTAATTAAAGGGTAACGGGTAGGAATTATTGTAAATGGGCTATATTTACCTTGCCTTGGAATCTATATGTTTAAAACGTATAGCGAAGTGCCAATAAAAGCTTAAAACTTCACAGTGGTGCGTATAATTTCCTGTTGGCATGCACTGTAGATGCAAATCGCCACAAAAAAGAAAAAATGACGTCTTTTGTGGTATAGTCCGAACAAAACCCATTACTTTCAACGAAAACTATAGTATTCATTATATAAATGGAATGCAGAACTAAAAGATAATCTGGGAGTTTATATATTTTTTGTTCTCCAAATGAGAGCCATTGATATTGATGAACATTGCTAACCTTTACACAGTAATTACATGATAAGGAATGATTACTGTTCACTGATAAAATGGCAGGGCTAAGAAAAGTGTGGAAATTGTTTAAAGAAAAGGGACATCTCACTATGCGAACTTAACAAACTGGTCTAAATTTTCTCTAAATCGAAATATAATTTTCTTTTTCAAAAACGGCTTGTTTGTAGAGTTATGAATTGCATGTTCGCCCAAATCTTTAGAATGAACTGCGTAAAATGCAAGTGTCTTAAAATTTCAACACAAAAATTGAGTTATTATCTCCTTCGGCAATATGTGCAGTTTGCATTTCTGCTGAAATCTCATTATCCATGTTGTTGTAGTTCTTTGTTTTGAAACGATCAAAAATATAGTGTCATTATAGCTACATGTTGGGCAAGGTGCAATGGATATTGAATTAACACAAAAAACAACCCAACAGTATTCTTTATGACATTTACTTTAGCAATCTGAATAACGGTCGCAAATAAAAATGCCCAAATAATTGGCACATTTGAATATTGTTGTCATGGACGCGATTTATCTAACAGCCGAAAAAAGTGTGGTCGTGTGTATGAGGGTAGGGGTGGGGGTCACAATATCCCATGTTTCTACAAAAGTGGGGCTGGAATATAACAAAATAATGATGAACTGTAATATATTTTACCATATAAAAGATATAAAATAGTAAAATGAAGTCTAAATATGAAAATTTCGATGCTTGGTGACAGACTGACAGAAATAAAATTTCTTTGCGACAATGGCACGAGAAATCGAGGATCAAGCACAACACAAATCCATCTTTCCACAGCAAAACCTTATCTAATGAGCTCCCAAATGTTGCGACGGACAAAACAAAATAGATTTTGATGCCTATTTTGTTGTATGACGAATGTCCATGACACAGATTTTCACAAGAATAGCTTCAAAGTGACCGTAACAAGACGCCTGGGGAGCTGTAGAAGTTAGCCTATTTTCTTGTAGAATAACCAGCGGTGCTGAAATTGCGGGGAAAAGAAAGGGGGAAGGGAAGGGGGGTGCAATGGGCAATGGGGGGAAGGGGGTTGCCTTTTGAAAGTTGGTGGCAGACGGAGCGGGGTACTCTTTTGAAAGTTGAGGGCAAACCAGGGCAGGATGTGTCCTTTTGAAAGTTAAATGAAATTATTCTAGGTCATTCTTGAAGCTTGAAAACAAATAAAAATCCACTCAGTTACAAATCCTACATAATACATAGAATTTGTAATATACATTTAGTATTTATTTGACACAGAGGCTGCGACTCCGAGGGCCGTAGATGGAGGGGCATGGCCCCAATAATTTTCTAAGCAGAAACTTTTAAAAGTAAACCTTTTACCTATTCGCCCGATGGCCAATTGGTCCTGGGACCTGTCTTCTCAATCTCAAACCAATAGGCGGGATTTGTCTACCGAAATTGGGGAGACGTTTAAAGTGTGTGTGTGGAAGGAAGGAAAAAGAAGGGGGAGAGGGGGTTACACAATCACGCTAAGACACAAAACATTACCATACAAAATTATATATTTGGAATAAAAGAGCGGTGGGGCAAGTTCCTCCTTGCTCCTCCAAAATCCGACTATATTCAAAGCATGTGTGTAAGAACCGAGCGCCAGGGAGCACGTGTCTCACGCTCTTTCAATTACTGACAAAGGTGGCCATTTTGAAAGTGAAAATTGCCCCTCAATTACTGTCAAAAAAGTGCACTCATTTGATTTTTGCTGCCTCCTTGCCCAGAGTTTCTTCCGACATCTTTCAGAATAACTGTTTATTGTGTGCTATTAATAGCATACTTTTTCAGTTATTCACCATATACCCAACCGACATAGATTTCTGCCATATTAAATAAACATGTGGTGTGCCATGATATCCGTCCAAAATTTAGAACATCCACATTTCATCCACACCACGAAGTTTCAAAGCCATATACAAATCTTTAAACGTTTCTGGTACTGTACTTTCTTTACAGGTCTGTTTAAGATTCGTTAACCCCCCTTCCCCCTTCCCCCCCTCGTTCCTCCAACAACCAACCCCCTAAAAACATATGCATTTATAGAAAGCTACAAAATGGCAAGAAGCTAGGGGAGCTCATTTATTTTTCGAAGTAACTGTTATTTATGTGTTGGTAATACAACATATTATTCAAATGTTTACCATATTACTAATCAACATCGAATTATACCATATGTTAAGAATATGTCCAGTGTCTTAATTCCCCTTTAAGTACTGGGAACAACGGAATGTGAATATTTTAGTGCCTTAATTCTCCTGCAAGTATCGGGTTAGGATGACATTTACCCCTCCTTTTACCCACACACACACACTTCGCAATGAAGCACAAAGGTTTCACAGAGAAGTAAATCCTACAAGACCACCTTATAAAAAAGAGCTGTCGTGGCATTGAATTTATATGTATGGATAGTAATAAACAAATCAGTTGCGTATCTTAAGGGGGGAGGGGGAAACCCTTAAAAACAATATATCCCTCCTCTCAAAAAAACAAAAAACATCAACTTGTGCGAGATTTTCATGAATTAATTTGAAATCTTCGTCAATTTTCGAAAAATCTCCTTTATTTGGGGGGAAATTTCCTTTAGTTTCGTGAAATCAAAGAGCTTAAAACTCTTCGGTGAAATCTTCTACAATTTCCGGGGAAATTTTCTAGTAAAGCAAGCTGTCAATTTGAGAAATTCTCAGGGAAGTGTTGCGGAAATTAAACAAAATTTCTAACAATTTTCGCATTTTCCTTCATTTTTATGTCAATAATTTCACACTTTCACCAAAGTCTTCCCTAATCTAAAAACGATATTTAGTGTTTTTTTTTTGTTGTTTTTTTTTTTTTGGGGGAATGGGGGGAGTTTAAGCCCCTTTAAAAACGAAAAAGTTGACACGACCCTAAAAAAAGAGAACAAAGTTATGTAGGTTTTAAGACGATCTGCAACTTGGTTCTCCTGGAATAAATTTACCTATGCCAAATTTGACAATTCGCAAGATTACAGTGTGTACGTGATGGACGCTAACAATTTCTTAACCTGTTAACTTGGCTCGTAAAGTTTCAGAACCATATCCTATGTAGTCAACATTCTGACCGTATTATACGCTATAACCACTACATGGCTGCTACACAAGTACTGCAAGTATTGCCTAGCAACATGTAGTGCCTCAGGCTACCGGGTGTTTATCTCACTACATCCGGTGACACTAGCCTCGTTCAATTCAAAATTTCAATAATATTATTCTCCTTCACTCTCGTTGTGAGTCTTCAAAAAATATTGTGGTTTAATAAATATTTTCTATCATGTTTCTGAAACACTAAAAAAATCTCGATAATACTATTTTTCATATCATTTTTAGACCTGGCTATTAGATTATTGGACTGGCACCAGAAGTCTACATTTCTCAACGTTAGCAATTTACATGACTTTTGCGAATAAAAACAACGTCATAAATTTGTATAATTTGTGTTGCTGAAATTGATTGTAGCATAGTAACCATCAAAATACAGCCTTCAATAAATAGCATTAATTTGAAGTCAATGATAAAATTATTTAATACAATTTTAAATAAAATTCCCAATTAAAAGATGGCGGTTTTGAGCATGGAGTTTACAATACTAGACCTGTCGCGTCCTGAGGGCCACGACAGTAAATAATTCAGGTAATGATTGAAACTGTTGTATTTTATATGGCCATTAAGGAAATTGTAACCTGACCATATAAAAAATAAAGGTAATAAACATGATAACCATTAGATTCACTACTTTTACTTAATACGAATCGTTTGATACTGCTTCAAAATCATTGAACGCATTCACTTAAGTGTACATTGAGTTAAATTACATTTAGATATGGGCAAGATACGCTCACCGAACGTGTGGGTGTGGGTTGGTGGCATAGTCATAAACTCACATTTACCTATAAAGAGTAGGAGGTGGAAAAATTTACAAAATTAAATTTGCTTATCAGAAAGATTAAAGTTAGGAAAAAAGAATTTAAATGGAACATCATTTGCCCCTCCCTTGCACTAGTGTATCGCTCAAAATGAGTTATGCGTTCCTTGGCAAGTATGCTTTTTCTTACCCGACTTACCGACAGTTTTTATAAACAAGAAGTTAGGTTAATTATTTTCTCGACCAAAATGTTGTTCTCGCGGAAAATGATTATTTCTTCTAGATTCTCTAAATGTAAGAAATGCTTAGTGATCCTGGAGAATAAATGTTTCTCCCAGACTAGAAAGCAAAAATATAGCTGAAACTGTTTGTACCTGAACATGCGTATGTATGTACTGTAGGTTGAATTACTAGAGCGATGTTCAGTATGACGGTAAGTACGTGCAACATAAATGATATAACTTCTTCAATAACAGTAAAGAAATAACAAAACTCACCCTGCATTTGCGTAAATTGTAGAACCTAAACATTCAACATTGTTATGAACCCAGTCGAATATTTTAACTTGATTTCAAAGCTAAAGTTCTTAACTGTATACCAAAACGAAAATGGCGTCCATATTTTGGGTGCTACTGTGGACATTTGTTTTGTATTCAAATCTTATGATGCGTGAAGTGTTTTATTTATTTGTTTTGATAAGATATAAAATATCAAGTGTCAATTTAATGAGCCAAAGGGCAATGGATACGGTACTCCATAAACATGATAGTGATTAAGACGTATAGGCCTAGTACCTTTAACGCATGACATTTCCCAATTGAATTCAGAGCCTTTAAAAAATCATACGTGCAATTTCTCCGCCATAGAGTTTGCTTCCGGGGCACAACAGTTGAAGAAGAAAAAAATGGACAAAAGTAAATTGGAAAAAAACTTGCATATACAAGTCATGAACCAACATTGAGACGGTGAAGAGAGGGGAAAGGGGATGGGGTCAAACCTTTTGTCCAGGTTAGTCTGTAGAAAAAGTCAATACTGAGGGTCTTTGCACGGAAAAAACAGAATAACCACAATATCCATCTAAAAATTATCTAGCATTTATGCAATAAAGATTTGATACTTATTGTACAATTTAAAAACAGTTTTATCAAAGAGATATTGACAACAGTTTTATCAAAGAGATATTGGCGAAAATCTTAGTTGTCTTTATTAATGTAAACATAAGAAAATGAACTATTTAGGTCACATATGGTACAAAAAGGGGACAGAATTTGTCGAAGTAATCGTAATGTAAATGTTGATATTTGCCGAGCAAATAGGACTGGAGAGGAACAGCAGCTTTGTTCAAATCAGTTCAAATTAGTTTCGTTCACCATTCGGGAGGTTTGCGTTTCGTTTGAGTTTTCTGAACACATGTTATCTTACAAGAACGTGAACTTTAATAGTATTGTCATACATCAGCCACCTTACTCTTCGTCACATCCTGTTTCACCCCTGACTTATGTGAGTCAATTCAGTGACTATTTGGAAAATGCAGTATCGGGATGCGATCATCTTCTCATATTTGGTGATTTCAATGTCCACGTGGACGTCAATGATGACCATATAGCAAAACAATTTTTGAACCTATTAGACATGTACAATCTTAAAAACAAAGCATGGACACCAACTCATTTTTCAGGTCATACGCTGGACATCATAATTTCGAGATGCAATACTTTATTTGATGTTACATCAGTTCAGCCTGACTTTTTCATATTCGATAACTGTTTTTTTTTTTTTTTGAAGGCCGAAATCGAAATAGCACCAATTTTATACGAGCGTAAGATCGTGAGCTTGAGAAAATATGATATGGACAAATTCAGAAATGATCTTTCCCAGTCGCTCCTTTGCACGGAACCTCCCTCAAACTTTACATCCCTTATAAACTGTTAGAACTTCACTCTTAAGTCTCTTCTGGACCGCCATGCGCCGGAATAAAAAGCGAAATTGTCACTGTTAAACCTTCACGACCATGGTTTTCACCAGAACTCATTGCTTTAAAGAGGCAAAGACGGCAGCTTGGGAAAATGGCTTTAGTCGCCATCTACAGTCAACCATAAGCTCTTTACAACGTCACAAAATCTTTTCCATGTAATGTGTGAAACAGCTAAAGGATTATATTACACAGGCAAAGTGCAAGAATGTGTGGCAGATTAAAAAAAAAAAAAAAAGCTTTCTGCGTTGATAAAGAAGCTTACTCGCATGCACCGAAAGTAATCCACTACTAGTCAGTTTCGACCATACATCACCGACAGATGGATTTGGAAATTATTTTAGAATGATAATCGATCAAATATCTATTGCAATTGGTAATTCCCGTGGTATCGAGGATCCTGCTTCTAGCGAAAAGGTACCATCTCAAGGATGTTGTGATCTCACAGAGCTTTCCCAGTTTTCTGTGTTCATTTCGGAGGACGTGTTGAAATTGATTTCCGATTCTTCAAACCAACATTGCATGTTTGATCCTCTTCCTATCAAGATTGTTAAAGAATGTGTGGAACTACTACTATCAATAATCACGAACATTATAAACAGTTCAATCGGTGAAGGCTATTTTTCGGGTGCTGGAAATGTGCTGAGGTCATTCCACTTCAAAAAAAGACAGGATTATTCCTGAATTACAAAAACCATCGGCCTGCTAGTAATCTGTCTTATGTATCCAAATTAATTGAGGCTCCAGTTATGCGTCCATATGATGGTCACTTGCTCCAAAATGCCCTTTTGCCTATTCATAATTCTGAATATAGGAAGCACCACAGCACAGAAACAGCTCTCTTGAAAATACACTCTGACATTATGCCTAACATGAACAATGGGAAGGTAACACTACTTGTTATGTTAGACTTGTCGGCAGCTATTGTTGATTATGGTGTTCTTTTTGAGTGCCTTGGTTCCAAAGCAACTTGAGTGGTAGACATCAACGTATCTTGGTAAACGGTGACTTTTATTATGATTTTAGCTGGCCGCAAATTATTTATTTCTTATTTATTACAGTTTTATGATATTATAAAGAGACACCTCCCAATCTGTGAAGGGTATGCAGGTAAACACCAGCTTTACCCTGTTTTCAAAGCATCACTGGTCGTTATGGGTTCATTGAATTTCCTATGTACGATACTGGTTTCTAAACAACTACCTAAGGACAAATTACAACAAAACGCTTACTGTAAGAACTGTTGATAGTGTTCGTAATCTTGGCGTCATTTTTGACAAGAATCTCTCTTTTAAATTGCAAATAGCTGCTGTATGCAAGAAAGATTTATACAGCATTTATAAACTTTGGCAAATCCGTAAATATCTTAAAGATGCTTGGTGCGAATCTCTGGTATACACTTTTATAACACCTCACATTGATTATTGCAACTTCTTATATTTTAAATTGCCTGATTGTCTCTTACAAAAAATTGCAGTTGGTCCAAAACGCAGCTGCCAGACATGTTACTGGAACCCAAAAGTACAGTCATATTTCACATGTACTGTTCAATTTGCATTAACTCCCAGTTAGCTATAGGATTCATTTTAAAATTGTATTTTTAAGTTTTGAGTGTCTTCGTGGCCTTGCACCCCGCTACCTTGTCGACTTATTAAGTCCTTATGAACAAATTACGCTATTAAGATCTTCATCTAAGCACCCCCTTTGTTGTACCTCGGACCAAGATCTCTTTTGGGGACAAAGGTTTCTACTGTGATGCACCTAAACTTTGGAATATTTTACCAGACCATCTCCGTAGTAAGACTTGCCCAAATCCTTTTTAACAACAATTTTAAAACACATCTTTTTTCAAAGCCTTTAAATCATTTCAGTGATAGTTGTCTTTGTTTTTCATGTTTTTATATTTCAAATCAGTTTATTTTATATTCCTTTTATCAACACGGCTTACGAATCCATATTGTTTTGTATAACTGACTTCGGGCCTTTTTTCTTATCGTTTAACTGCTTTTATATACATTTTTGGTGTTGGTGGTGGTGTTATTAGTCTTGTATTTGCTTTTACCTTTCGCATTGATGGTGGTGTTGGTGGTGGTGGTGGTGGTGATGATTATATTCTATGTGATGATGATGGATGATGATGATGTGATGATGATGATGATGATGATGATGAATGATGATGATGATGATGATGATGATGATGTGGTGGTGGTGGTGGTGGTGATGATGGTGGTGGTGGTGGTGGTGGTGGTGGTGGTGGTGGTAGTGGTGGTGGTGGTGGTGGTGGTGGTGGTGGTGGTGGTGATGATGATGATGATGATGATGATGATGATGGTGATGGTGGTGGTGGTGGTGGTGGTGGTGGTGGTGGTGGTGGTGGTGGTGGTGGTGGTGGTGGTGGTGGTGATGATGGTGATGGTGATGATGATGATGATGATGATGATGATGGTGGTGATGTGGTGATGGTGGTGATGATGGTATGGTTGTGGGTGATGGTGATGATGATGATGATGATGATGATGATGATGATGATGATGATGATGATGATGATGATGATGATGATGATGATGATGATGATGATGATGATGATGATGATGATGATGATGATGATGATGATGATGATGATGATGATGATGATGATGATGATGATGATGATGATGATGATGATGATGATGATGATGATGATGATGATGATGATGATGATGATGATGATGATGATGATGATGATGATGATGATGATAATAATAATAAAATGTGTTCCTCTCACATTAATTTTCTTGCGTTAACTAAAGTATACAAATACGCTCTACTTTTTCTCAAACCATGAACATTACTGTAGAATATAATACAACAAAATATTTATTTTCACTGTATGTGTTAGAAGTAATGATAATAAGCAATTTGAATACGTTGTAGGACACTCAAATCATGAAATCTTTATTACAATGTATCCTCACATGAAATGTGTCAAAAATTATGTAAATATAACAAAACATTTGTAGGTTTCTCAAACCGTCAAGTTAGGATGTACAATATTGTCTTGTCATATTACATGTGCTTAAAGGAGCACTTGACCAAAAGTGAGAGCGTATTTTTAGGTGGTCTCGGAAAAATCGAATGCTTATTTAGCACGCAATGGTATAGCAATTTTCTGGTTAATATAAATATTCAAGTGACTTTTGCCCTCATGTCATCTGTAGGCTATGGAGAAATGCAGTTTATCGATCTTTTGTGGATGATATATCTGTGAAATTCGCAAAAACGAGCGCCCTCACTTTTCGGTCTAGTGCTCCTTTAATAACATGAAAATATACACATAAGTTGCAAGTTCCTATAACCATGAACTATATTGTCACAAGGTGTTACCCTCACAGTATATGTGTTCGTGGGGATGGGGAAGGTAGGGTGATATACGAAAGTTTCTCACGCCATTACGTCCACAATTACAATATTTTCCTGCACTATTACCTGTGTTAAACATTATGGAATTGCGCAAATACTTTGAGAGTTATTCCAATCTTGAAGTTTACAAATACAATATATGTTGCCCAAACAATAAAGGTGTAGGAAATTACGAAAATATACAAATAAATTGTAGGTCACTCAAACTATAAAGTTTTCAATGTATTCCTCGCACATGGAAAGGGCTAAAGCTAAAGCTAAATCCTTCTGAGCTATTGGGCTCATAGGGCCGGTGCTTATCTTCGGTTTCCATGGCGCAAGCAAATGAGAATACATGACTCCCCCTGGACGGACGCCGGCCATCGCAGATTAACCCCCATCAGTGCTGATACTTCTTTTACAGCTGAGTGGACTGAAGCAAGTAGAGTTGTTCAACGACACAATGCAGCGCTCATGGTGAGAATCGAACCCATACGAGCATGACTTTTAACCTCTGAGCCACTGCATCTCTATATGAAATGTGCTAGACATTATGCAAATATACAGATAATTTGTACACTTCTCAAACCATGAAAACGAGGTTTGCAATATGTTACTCTTACATTAAATGTGATATAATTTTTTAAATATACAAATAATTTGCAGGTTTCTTAAACCATGACGTAAACAATTACAAAATGTTTCCTTATATTACGTGTAATAAACACCGTAGTGATAAATGTTATGAAATACACAACTAAGTTGTATGTCACTCAAAGTTTGAAGTTTACAAATACAATATTTCTTGTCATATTGAATGTAATGATAATATACAAAAATGTAAATATGCAAAAAAGTTGCAGGTTTCTCAAGCCATGAGGTTTACACTTACAATATGTTCCCTCACAACACACGTGCAAGACATTATGAAAAGATACAAATATTTTGTAGGTTTCTCATTCCATGAAACTTCCAGTTACAACATTTTACTCCGACATTACATATGCTAAATCTTATGAAAATACACAAAGCATTTTATGTTTCCCAAACCGTGTACCAAATATTGTGAAAATATACAAATAAGATAAAGATCACTCAAGCTATGAAGTCTACATTACTGTGTATTCCTCACATTTCAAATTTGCTGAAAATATACAGATAACATTTTAGGATTCTCAAGGCTATAATCTTTACATTTACCCGACTTTATTTGTCTCTCTGCTTTGCTCGACCATAAAAAATTACTGTTATCTAACTTTTATGACAATTCTTAAGTGCAAAGTCATGACCTTTGTCAATTAAACAATGTAATTTAGTGACCTTCATGACCTATGTCAATCTGAGTGACAGAGTTCAGCCCAAAGGAAATATGAACATTTATCAGTCCAATCAAATGCATTTTCATGAAAATCAAATGCTACCATTGGCCAGACCTACTGCAAAGAAACTTAAAATACATCAAAAAAGACTTATTTTCAAGGAAAATACCATTTTGTATAGAAAAAGGTAATAAAATTTAGTCTTTTATTGAAATCTAGGGTCAGTTTCGCTCAGCAAATGCCTATTTTTACAAAAGAAAGTTCTTTAATAGCTTTAAAATTAGGCCCGAGACAAACTACTGTTCTCTACCCCCATACCCTACTTTACCCTACCCCCACCACACCCTTATCCCACTCCATCCCCACCACACCCAAACATTCCCACACCCCCGCCCGTCTTATTACAAAATTCCTATGACTTAGAAAAACTGCCCTACACACACTTTTATATAGAGAGCTCTTTTAATCTTTACCTAGAAGAAATCAATGGATTCAAACAGTTTCAAATATTTCTAGAGATCAGTTTATTTCATTTTGAATATAATGTGGGTGTGGAGTAACGAAAATATGTCATTGAGTGTTTTAGAATTGCAACATGAACTGTAAAAAACACACAAATTCTCCGAACATATATATCAAGCCAAAAAGCGATAACGGAAGTAAAATATAATTTGACACCCAATGACACCCCATGGTTTAAAATGTGCGTTCCGCAAAAATAAAGCGTTGTTCTAAGTGTACCTAAAATAATCAATACAAATAAAATTTTGCTTTCTGGGATTACACGTATATATTTCGAGCGTTTTTTTTCCCTTCACATTTGAACATTTTAGGCCGAAGTAAATTTCAGTATTGAGTAGAGGAATAGTACAATTGATAATAAAACAGTACCATTCTTCCAATGAGAATTATTATATTATTCTAGGTTTCTATTCTAGAGAACCAACGACAAAGATTATTGTGATATAATGCCATTGCCTAAATTATATTTTAAAACATTTTTATTTATTTTTTCGTGGATGTCTACTTGGGTGGTTCTATCAATTAGGGATCCAAAGTGTGACATTTTATGGCAAACCTAGTAAATGTTCAAAATTTAAAATATGATAATCTTCCTTGCTGTTTATCTGAGATAATTTATTGATTGTGTTTCATTTGTTTCCATTTTCAATTCTTTATGGTATTTTAGTAAGTTCACGAATTCTTGCAACATTTTTTGTTATGCAAATCATTCGCGTGAAACACGGACACCAACACGAATATATTGAGATTGAAATGTTGATGCCCAACAAACATGGAATATCACAGAGCTTTGCGAAATAATCACTTTTTACCTTTACCACGTGATCATGGCCCACCTTAATGGTCATATCTATATTTGGTACTGTCTATGTTATTGCATAATAGTATTTGTTCCGCGTGTAAGATGGACACCATAATGTCACAGTTACACGCGGAAGTTTTATAGCTTTTGAGCCATATATGTCGCATGAAAAAAAAAAAAATCAGAATTGATCATTTCAGTATGTATAAGACTTTGAACAATACAACCTTTAATAAGCTTTATAAAATGAACCTTAACGTGTCACTATGTAGAAAAAACGTAGCCGAAGACACTAAACTTTTTTGGACTCCTATTTAATGGAACTACCATCCTCTTTATACAGGTGTAGTAGATTGGCTAGAAAAAATATAAGTTATATTATTGAATGGTTTGAAATTTCAGCTTCAAGGGCAGAAACTAACAAAAAACTTCTGGGATAAACTTATATCCTACAATTGTTTTCAATGTCTGAAAAACTGTTTTGTTCATATTAGAATGCAGATTGAAAGTGGCATCTGTCTTTTTGAAATTTCAAGCTAATAGTACTGACGAAGGTGATGAGGATTTATGAACAGAACCCTTAAGCTCCTTGTATTCTTCCTCCGCAATCTGTAAAAAACAGAAAAGTAATAAAAATGACACAATCTCGGAATTGTAAAGTCGTGACCGTGATGCAAATAAGGAAGAAATAAAATGAACCCAAAAGAGGGCTTGGGCGAACTTGGGTGGGGTGCTATTCCTCACACATATGTTATACTTTCATTCACAATGTAGAGGGTATGTACACCTTAACGCTCCCGAACTCAACCTTATTGTACAGAATTGAAATAATTTGATTTGATTCACGAAGAACCCATTTAAGAAGTTTCTCCTCATCACATATTTTAAGGAGACCTGCAACTAAAAACTTGCACATCACCGATATTGTTCAGCAATTGATCCATTACATCTTAAATTGAGGGTCATTAGAGGACGCATCCTCTACAACCTTTAGTTGGAATGATAATCTACTGTTGTTCGTATAAATTAAGGAAGAAATTTATATCAAAATCTTCAAAGAATAACATATCAGAAGGTAATCCATTGTCGCATATTTGATATATAAAATTAGATTTATTCAAAGGAACCTAAAAGTCCTTAGTGATTAGATAACTTCAAAACCACCAAATATCATTCAGCTAGCATGTACAATTAATAGAAGATTTTGGATGTTAGTACTTCCAACCATGTCCCTATCATCTCAATTTAACAATAATAACTTACTTACCCATTCTAAAGTGGTAGGATTCAGATACTGATGTTTGCCACCTTTGTAACAGAAAACTGTATTGAACGGAAGAAGGTAAAATAAATATGAAAGTATCTAAACTTTCTAAACTTTAGTCTTTGAAGTATAAGATAAAGATATATAATCCACTTAGATTCTGCTTGGTCTACTAGCAAAATTGTTAAGATTAAGAGACGTTTTTAGTATTCATTAATAATTGTGGCAGATGATTAAACAACAAATAATTAACTTATCATTAGAAGCTTATCGGCAATTTCTTGAAAATTGGCACACCCTTACCTGTTTACGAAAAACTTACCTTCTACAGATGTTCTGCTGATTAATAATCTTTGCAGTTCTTCGTTAGATTGCAGAGTTGTAGCTGGAATATTCGAACATTCGAAGAATCTAGACGAAATGAAAAAAAAAGCAAAGAGATGGAAAGACCGTGGCTATTTACATTTTTCTTTTTCCGAAACAGGGTTCAAAGGAAATCATTATATCCGTCCCCATAGTTGCGCGGGAACAACGGAGGGGGTAAGTAAGATGAACATCTGCCTGACAAGATTTTACCTTCAAGATTGAATGCTTTGGTTTAGTTTGAGAGGTTAAAGTGGTTTTTTTTTAAATATCAATTTTAAAAGTATAAAATTGAACAAAATGTAAATCTCTGAAGGTTACTCTATTAAAAGGAGAACCCTCAAACGTTTCCCACATACATTATATTCGTTCCAAAACGACTTAGCTTAAACAAACTATATAAACAAAAGTTCCACTAGTGCTAGATAGAATTGAATAGATTTATATTTACAGGTATGCTGTATAATGACAGAAGTTTTCGGTAAACCAGAGCAAGCTTTCGGAATGAATTACATATAATTTGTTCATGTTGAAAAATTTCAATCCTCCCAGATAAATCATGGCGGCTGCCTATTTGTACTATCATGCAAATGGTTTCACTTTTTTTTTGTGTGACAAAAGTCAGACAGTATCAGAGTTTGACGTCTTCTTAGCTTTTGCTACAAGTATTAATCAATTTTCCAATTGCACTTTGTTCTTCACATGCTTTTGGAATGAAATAAAATACTCTTTCAAATAAATGAAAACACTCTGAAAGAAAGTATTCTTTGAAATGAAAGAAAATACTCTTCGAATGAAAGAAAATACATTTGTATTGATGATATCTTAAAACTATGACCACGTGATATGCATAAATCACTTAATATATATTTACGTGATTTCTTGTAAGTCAGGCGCCATAGTCAAACACCACATGAGAACACGTTCAAACACTTCTGTGCCGTCCACATAGATACCCATTCTCAAGTCACAACACTCTACCACAAGTTTCTTCAGTTTCTTTGCTGTTTGAGAGGATGAACACAAGGCGCTGATTCCATCTTCTTGAATGTCCAAACGAGTCAATAGATTACCGCCCTCGGTGAGCATTTGTTGGACAAACATTGAGTCTCGGCGATCACATGTCACTTCTAGTGACAGTGGAATCTACACGTTAATGAGATAACTCACAATAAGTTTTGGAGGGTTTATTGGTTTCAATGGTAGTACACAATATCCAGAAATACCACGGTGCTGCATCCGTTTTGTGTTAATATTTTACAACATGTATAATCAGATAAACGTTTATGTCTAAAAAAGGAATATTTGAAGAACTATAAATTTTATTTGAGAACTGTATTCTGAAAGACATTTTCGGGAAAATAATGTGTATATAGTACCAATCTAATGTTCCTATTTGGAAGGGAAAATCCATTCACCTAAAGGTTATTTAGTGTAACAGACTGTTCTTCTAGAAATTACTAGAACCATACATAAAGCATAGCCAGAGTAACATATTCAAATGTATTCTTGCTTATTGTAGCCTTTGGCTATCGGATAAGTTAATGAAGTAATCAAAATTAATTTAGTAAGTTAATTGTGAGGAAACATTCTCAATTAATATAAAGTGAAATTTATTTTCAAACCAAGTTTTGTTAAGTAGTTTGATAGCGTCACTCTTGTATAGTAGCTTTCTACCACCAGTAATGTCGAAATAATTTTGTTGCATCATTTGGAAGCTAAACAAAAGTTAACTTTTTTGTTATTTATCCTCTATAATAATAATAAAATAAATGTGTAATAACCGCAAAAGTAAATGTTTACGTTTACAATACCTTGTTAAAGAAACGATTAATTTTCATAAACGCTTGCATGTAATGCTTCTTACCTGTTGACGATTTGAAAGTTTCATGAGTGTAAGAACGGCCTTTTCTTCAATTGTACTTGAAACGACCAAGGATGAAAGTCTTTCAATTGCACCTTTGCGTCATTTTCTTCTTTTCTCCAACTACTATGAGCATATTCGTGGACACATTGGATGGTTAGCATATCGAGCTCGTTATCACGCTCCTTACGTGGGATGTTTTGCAAAATCTTAAAGATTTCCACCGCCTTATGTGGGCTTGATCCACAAAAAAACCTCAGAACAAATTCCACATCCTTTGTTAACTGACAATCACTGCGCAATTTCCGTAACACTTCTTCAAGCCCATTCTCGTTTAAACTTGCCAAATAGATGGCAGCCATAAACTCCTGGAACAACTTGTGATAAAATCCGACGATACATGTTGTATTCTGAATAAAATCTCCACGTGGATTGTCTACATTCTTCTGCCCAAAATATGCCCGCGAATCTATGTGTAAAATTCCTACCTTTATGGCCAATAGATATTGGTTGATGTCACATATTTTCAAGAAATGTTCTTTGTTCCAATATAAAATTGGTCCATCGACAAGGCCTTCCCATGCAATTTTTCCCACTGAAGACAGCATCCTTGTGATACTTGCACTATGTGATTCAAACAATTTAGCTCCTTTCTTCTTCGCTGTCTCTTTCGGTATTTCCTCCACTTGAAGCATTCGGTTTTCTAGTACGTTCATGAATACCCCAGTAAAGTTAACTGGTACAAGCGGGGCTTCCTTCTGTGCATGTGTATTAGCGGAGCCACAGAACATGTTCAGGAGTACAGGATGTGTACCAATGTAATCGAACATTCCACTACCATCTAGTTCCGCCACGATGTCTAATTCCATGTTACGTTTGCCTCCATTGCATGTATTTCTCACAAGTGTTTCTGCCACTTGTCTTGTAAAACCTTTGATCTCCAGTATGTTATGGAACTTCTCCTTCCAGTCTGTACCAAAACTTGTCATAGCAGAGCTCCGAGATGCAACATAGGTCTTAGCGAGCTGAAACTTTTCACCTTTGATGATTTTTGTGACATCTTTATGAACTAGTGTTCCCTTAATGTTGTTAGGAATTTCATCAAGCCCGTCCATGACGATTACAACAGCTTCAGGATACATCTTAATGTATTCTTCGACGTTCTGGATATCTACAGTATGATCCTCTTGAACGTATGCTAAAGCCGCCTCGAGGAACGTTTTACAATTTGGAGGTATGTATGCCAACCTCAAGAACAACAACAAAGCGATCTCGTCCATCGGTGCTTCCTTCCTAGTCCAGTCTCTGATAAGTTTTAAACACATCGTGCTTTTTCCGACACCTGCATCCCCAACGATTACTGTTCTACACCCTTCTAGTTTATAAATGTCATTGAATGAGTCGAGTTCCTTGCTAGTTTGGAGTTCACCGTTTTTGCTGGCAACTTGAACGACTTGAGGATCAACAAAAAACTCATCCAGGGGCATTTTGCTTAGCCATGGGGCGACTGTGATGTGTTCCACTATTGTATTGTACTGTCCTTTTAATGTTTTCGCTAACTTTTGAACACATTTCATGACATCGTTGTCAGAGATAGATGGTTCTGCCAAAATAATAGTAGAAATACATTGTTTTGTTTAATAACGTAAGAAATATGAGAACCAGGTGTGAAAAATAACAATTATATATGGGTAAGATTTAAACGACCGTGACGATGCCAGTGGTGAAGATGATGTCAATGATGATGAATATTATAGAAGGCCTTCTACCAAGAAAAGGATCTGTAAGAATCTGTAAGAATCAAATTGATTACGAACACGATCGTGAGAGATGATGATGATAGGCGATATTTCTGATTCCTAACAATTCAGTATGTATAATGATGATGACAAAGAATGTTAGCGAAGCTGGAAAATGCGTACCAACTCGAACGATAATGTGGACCCTAACGGACTAGCGTTAGGGGTGAAGAAGGTGAAGTTAACAGTGAGTGCTTGATGGTTGTTAAGCCTGTTTGTGATAACTGTATAATATTAACAAAAAGTAACTGGCTTACCTTCAGTGAACATGGTTTCCACGTCTCTTTGAGTACTCACTCGTTCGTATTGATTAGTAGGTTGGGTTTTCTGAATTGAAGCTACAAAATGGACAAATGGATTTGTTATACTGCCTTTGCATCTTTCAACAAAACAAAAGTGTATAAGAGGGTATCCAATCGCGACTTAACCTTTTGCGTTAGATGAAAGGAATTTGATGGGCACATTTATGTTTAAAATTTCTGATTTTATCTAAACGGCAATAACATTTTTGGAAACAATTCCAAAGATAAAATATTTGTTCCGTGAAGAAATGCTTTCCTTTCCGACGAAGGGTGAAGAAGGTGAAGTCAACAGTTAGTGGTTGATGGTTGGCTAAGCCTGTTTGTGATAAATGTATAATAAAACAAATAACTGGCTTACCTTCAGTGAACATGGTTTCCTCGTCTCTTTGAGTACTCACTCGTTCGTATTGATTAGTAGGTTGGGTTTTCTGAATTGAAGCTGCGAAATGGACAAATGATTTGTTATACTGCCTTTGAATTTTTCAACAAAAACAAAATTATTATAAGAGGGTTTCCAAGCACAACTTAACCTTTTGCGCTAGATGAAAGGAATTTGATGGGCACATTTATGTTTAAAATGTCTGATTTTATCTAAACGGCAATAACATTTTGGAAACAATTCCAATTATAAAATATTTGTGCGGTGAAAAAATGCTTACCTTTTCGACGACACACGTATGCTATGGTGATGACTAGAGCGCTTAATGTTGCAATAGTGAAGAAAACTATTGCTACTATGACTGGTGTTGCTTTTCTATTTGTGTTCTTGTCATCTATAAAAATATAAATGATATATATATATATATATATATATATATATATATATATATATATATATATATATATATAAATATATATATATATATATATATATATATATATATATATATATATATATATATATATATATATATATATATATATATATATATATATATATATATATATATATATATATATATATATATATATATATATATATATATATATATATATATATATATATATATATATATATATATATATATATATATATATATATATATATATATATATATATATATATATATATATATATATATATATATATATATATATATATATATATATATATATATATATAAATATATATATATATATATAAATATATATATATATATATAATGCATATAATATACATAGATATATATATACATATATACATATACATACATACATACATACATACATACATACATACATACATACATACATACATGCATACATACATACATACATACATACATACATACATACATACGTACGTACATACATACATACATACATACATACATACATACATACATACATACATACATACATGCATACATGCCTGCCTGCCTGCCTGCATGCCTGCCTGCATGCATGCATGCATGCATATGCATACATACATACATACATGCATGCATACATACATACATACATACATACATACATACATACATACATACATACATACATACATACATACATACATACATACATACATACATACATACATACATACATACATACATACATACATACATATGCATGCATACATGCATGCATACATACATACATACATACATACATGCACATACATACATACATACATACATACATACATACATACATACATACATACATACATACATACATACATACATACATACATACATACATACATACATACATACATACATACATACATACATACATACATACATACATACATACATACATACATACATACATACATACATACATACATACATACATACATACATACATACATACATACATACATACATACATACATACATACATACATACATACATACATACATACATACATACATACATACATACATACATACATACATACATACATACATACATACATACATACATACATACATACATACATACATACATACATACATACATACATACATACATACATACATACATACATACATACATACATACATACATACATACATACATACATACATATATATATATATATATATATATATATATATATATATATATATATATATATATATATATATATATATATATATATATATATATATATATATATATATATATATATATATATATATATATATATATATATATATATACCTATAGGTATGAGGTGGACGATACTGTTGCTGTCCTAAATATGATGAAATTATTGATTTCAACAATGATTTTGTATACCATTGAAAATATCGCAAGTGGAAAAATACAAACAAATGTTATCCCATTACCGAGATCTTAACGTTTGATTCTTATTTTCTCATTTGTGTAATCACGACTGAAATCAGAGTGGGTTTGAGGTCACATCTCTGCTTCTTCGATTTAAGTGGCCTCACAACACGAAGAGGTAATTTGTCATACAAACAATTGTAAAATAAGAATACATGTATGGTGATTATTGAATCTAGTTACCTTCCTTGGTGATTATTTTCGTAAACCCAAACGTAGCCGTCCCTAATTCTGTATCTCTTATGGCTTTACCATCAGCGGAACAAAGAAGTTCCCCTGTTCGTGAAGATACATTATACTCTAAAGTAGCTGTTGTAGTGAATGTTAAATTTCCTTCATCGGCTATCCATTTTACTTTAAAAGGAAGCGTTTCCTGTCGATCTGAAGTCCACTTCAACTGCGAAAGTGGGCGCGATGATGAAATACGGCAAGTGAGGTTGATGTGACTATCAGATAAGGTGGTCGTTATTTCTTTTGAGCATGACTGAAGCGGCTCACATTCTTGTATTAATGGGTATGGTCTGTCTGGTTCAACTATGAGAATGAAGATCGGACAGCCATTGGCATTACAATCGCATACAACATAATGTGATTATTTATCAATATTTTAGTACAACTCATCACGTATAAAACTCATCAAAATAGAATAAAAATATCAATAACATTTTCAGTTTAAACTTTAAAAGCTCATTAAACAATGGTAATTGTTGAGCAAATTGAGTATGTAATAGTATACAAGGCCTAATTAATTTGAAAACATACTGACTTTTGATCAGCAAAATCTTCCTCCGTTACCTATGCAAATTCCTTAAAACAATCTGTTTAAAACATGTCTGGAAGAAAACCATTTGAAGATAAATTTCAACGTAACATAGTATTTCTCGCAACTACCTAGATATCTATTGAGTATAATCATATTGATATCATGTTACATACAGCCAAATACATAGTTTGATAAGTTATCTTCACAAAAACGTTAAGGTTCTTATAAATTTGTATTTAAAATCTTATGCTGTCTATAAATTGCTGTGAAGTAATTCAAGGATTACTTTTTATAAAAGTATTTAGACGTTAAAATGATTGTATTATTCTAAAGAATATTGATGAACACATATAAATCTAGACAATTTTCTGCAAAACTAGTACATTAATAGTACCGAGAAAATTGCAAATATTTTAGCACCGAGGAACAATGGAAACGTGGGAAGAGGAGAAAGAACCATTATCTATTTTGATTATAATGCACTACATTTTATAGTAGACAATGGGATATTTCAATTTTTCTTGTAATTCTCCTATATTATTTATTGCATAAAAACACTTCACTGAAATTTGCACGATAGCCTTTTGGGAATACTTTAGTTCGCCTTCAATTGCAAATCATTTAATATAGGTAAAAGTCTCGTAATAGGTAAGCAAACAAAATATTTCTCCGATTGTAAACACATTCCTGAAGGAAAAGGACAAACATGTTAATTTAAAAGTATAGGGTCGTGAATTTATTACCAAGCAAAACTACTTCCGCTCTGTTTGCTCCGTGCTGGTTGTTCATATCAAAAACCTCGCAGAAAAAATATCCTTCCTTCTCAATATCCATATTCTTTATAAGTAGGCCACCATCATTGTCAATATCAAATCCTTGCTTCAGCCCCTCGCCGCTTTTCTTTCCAAATGCAAATGATGAAATCACAGAGGTTGCATCAACAAGTGAACCCTTAATCCAAGTAACCATGTTTGCATCTCCAGTGAAGGAACATGGGATGCGTCCATCTTCATTTTGAAATATTTCAATATACGATGGGGTAGAGACTGTGAGAGGCGTGTAATTCGAATCTGTTTAGATAATTGATATTAAGATGATCAAAAGTTCTCGAAGAGTGGGATTTTCGGATGAATCAGATCATGCCATGTTTTCGTTAGGATCATTTTCAATCCTACTGGTATCATTCTGATAATAATCATTATTTTATTTTTCCCGATGTTCTTTCCTCAATTAGCCTTTGTATTTGTGAACTTGCCCTCCATAGTATTACCATATTGCTAGTGGTGTGAAGGATACTGAACTACCCGTTTTTTCTTTCTAAAACCGATGAGGTAAAAGCATTTACATCCACCGTTAAGCTGTCACAAAATGGTCATTTATTATTCACGGATTACAACACCACTTCTCAAATGTATACAAACATCGTTAACTGCATGTTCAATTGATTTAACAACCAAGGAAGGGATCCGGCTGTCACCAGTTGGGTTAAATACAAACCAGTTACATTTGTGCTGTAAATTGTAAACATTAGAAAAATACAAAAAGAAAGCTGATTATCAGTCCGAGAGCAACTCGAAAACTGATTACTTTGAAATACCGCCAAATTGGGTACTTTTATGCATTACGTCATCGCATGAGCCTACACATTTGAATAGCCTACACTAAACGTATAGGTTTCTCAATTTCTGCTCCAGATTGTCAAAAATTTCCCTAAATATCCTGAAAGCATGGAGACGGATAGTGAATAGATATTCAACACTTTTTACTACTGCTTTTTTTTAATTCATCGTCGGCTTTTTGAGAAAATTAACATGTTGTTTGACAAAAAACATGTTGCTCATAATCTGTTTAATTGATTTTCTCAAAAAAACAACGATGAGTTTCAAAAAGCAGAGGAAAAACGTTTTGAATATCTATTTACTATCCATCTCCAACGTTTCAGGATATCTAGTGGAATTTTGAACAATCCGGAGCGGAAAATGAGAAACCCCATACGTTTAGTGTGGGCTTGTCAAATGTGTAGTCTCATGCGATGACCTAATACATAAAGTACTCATTTTTTGGTATTTCAAAGTACCCAGTTTTTCGGGTTTCTCCTGGACTGATTATAGGGCACTGAGATTTATGCGCCATATTCACCGACTATTCCTTTACCTGATTTTTAAATCATTTTAGTGAAATAAATTTAGTTCTCAAAATTGATAACTGTTAACTGAAGTATAAGTTTCAAACAATAAGTGTACCATACGTCTAATGCAAGCAGAACTCTATCAATGTTGAAATAAATATAACTTACCAGGTAACATGATATGTGTCTCATTGGTTCCAGTATTTTGATCCAAATTGACCGCATCGCAGATATAGTATCCCACTGCCTCTGGTGTCATTCCTGCAATGATTAGAGTCCCGTCATTTGTAATTGTGAATCCTTGTGTATAATCTGATCCACTGCCTACTTTGGAGTCAAATGAAGATATAGGTTTCGGGCCCGAAGAAGTTCTTATACTCCATGTTACAAAGCGTACACCTCCATCAAACTTGCATGGAATACTTGCTGCTTCACCAACATGCAAATAAATTCTTGGTAGAGTGTCGACGTTAAGTGTGTTTGCCAGAGAACCTGAATGTGCATGAAAACGAACAAAATATTATTTGACTAGAAAAAGAATAAATACGTGTGAGGTAATACCAATCACACCGAGAGCATATGTACCAATTGTGACATTGCAAAGCCCAAACAAATACGGCGACCAATCAAAGACCCCCGAAGCAGAGCGACTTGAAGCTTTAGCTTCCAACCTCAGTGCCCCGACCTCCATCTCTGACGGGTTTCTAAACACTCCCCTACACCTTGTTAACAAAATCGCCGTTGCCATACTAACGAATATACACCGATCAACGTATTTAAACTCATGCAAGCAGACACATTCAAAATTGTGTTTTTGATGATAAATGTATTGTTTTTACTGTCATTATGTCAAGATGGTCTGCCGATATATATAATTAAATTACTTAAAGCTAAAAGCTAAATAAAATTGTTCAAATTGCATCATACCTGAAATCAGAGAAAGAAGAAAAATGCCAAGAAAAGCGCCACCCATTCTCGCAGTGACCTTCATTTTATATCTCAGCAATTAAACCTGGAGAAAAAACATATTTAAGGAATATTAACTAATTTAAAAAACAATGATAAAAGTCATACAGATTAACCGTTTTGAAACTTTTCCATGTGTCAATATTCAAAGCACTATATAAAACTTAATATTAAAATAGTATTGAGAGAAATATCTATGAAGTGACAGAAATCCACCCATCATTTTATAAAAATCCTTTGGTTTTTAATCACGTATTGCCTGTAACTCGAAGATGAAATAAGATATTTTCATAGCTTAATGTCTGTTCTATTCAGACTGTTGTGCTAATTTTGAAAGCAAAGCAAAGTTGAGACTATGCTACTGGTTATACTGCTTAAAAAAAAGGGCAAAACAGTTGGTCGGGCAGTATATTTTTAACAAAACTTATGAATTGATTTTTAGCTTAGTGGAACTTAACAACCAACAATACCGCAATACGAAATCATCTAAAATAAAGTCATAAAAGAAATCAGTTTTTGGTAAATCTTTTGTTGATATTAATATACAATTGCTTAAAGAATTTCACAAATCTGGTAGCGTGGACACCAGTCCTGAAATCAACTACATATCACTTATCTCTATGGCAGAAGACGCACTGCATAACTGGATATGAATAATATCAAACCGATGACGCACATGTATATATTTTGTTATTGTTTTGGCTTTTTTATAATGAAAAAGCTAACGTATTTATGTATTAAAGGTTGTAATATGCATTTTGTATTCCGTTAAGTTTTATAGAAATTTAAGCTAAAGCTAAATCCATCAAGCCATAGGCTCATACGGGCTTCCATGGCACAAGTGGATGAGAGTACATGACTGGTATTCATGTTTTACAGCTGAGTTTACTGAAGCAAGTAGAGTAAAGTGTCTTGCTCAAGGACACAATGCAGTGCTCACGATGGGAATTGGGCCAGGTAACTTTGAATACGAGCATGACTCTTAACTACTGAGCCACTGCACCGCTACTGTACCTCCCAAAAGAACAAAGAAATTAATTCAGTGGCGCTTCTTTAAAATTGTGTGGCAGAAGACGAATTCAAATACTGGATTTGAATAATATTTAACCGATGACGCCACACCAAGATGTTTTGTTATCATATTGGCTTTATTAAATGAAAAAGCTAAATTATTCATGTATTACTGACGACGAGTGAACACACAATTACAATGACGGGTGCGTCACCTGCGTGTCGGTTATGATAGTAACAATGCTATCACGGCGCTTAATACGACCAGGGCAAAAGCACAGGTACGGCGTATGGACAGACATAACATCGACAACCAAGTCAAAGTGCACGGCCTTTGATAACCAGTTGCGGTGCACTGGCGTGTCTACCCAATCCAGGCTTGAATCCAGGCTTGAACCCAGGACCTCGTGGTCTGTAGACATGTATGATAACCGCTACATCACAGTAGGCAGATCCCTGAGCGTGGCATGGCTTATGTGCCCTGCGGGTATAAACCAAAATCACTGTGCATGTGGACGCTGTGGTCAATGCAATAATCATGGAAGACATTCTGTACGATCCCGACTAGAGTGATTTGGAAGATTTCTAACAAGAAAATGAAAAGAGTATAGAGGAAAACCTCAGTAAGAACCCTTCTTTTATGAATTATTGTTCGATTAAAGTACAAACTACGATGTCGATGGTATCTAAATTCTATACAACTTTCATGACTGTGAAGTTTCGTTAATGTTAACCTTTACATAGGCCTAGGCCTAGTAGTGGTTAAGTGAAAAAGACGAACAATGTTTTTAACGTAACCCTAGGCTATACGCTAAATCTATTTCGTTATAAACATTGCATTGCTGTTGCTACGGAAAGTTTCACTGTAAAACCTCAGTAGATTGTAAACGCGAAATATCTTCTGGATAATGCATTATATTTCTTGATTTTATTCGCCCTACGATTAAACACTGATTTATTGGATGTTTTACACATTTCCCACTCAGTGTTTTTTTCTTTTCTATTCAAATTGTTCCTAATAACCCTACCTTTCTGACAAACTTACTGTAATCCGCTAGTCTATTCATGGTATTAGAAAAAGGGCCTCATGCCTATCTTTATGTAAGGGGCACACACCGTGAAAACGTGTTGGGTAAACCCACAAGACAGTGTGGGGACTGCCCTACAAGTCGGACAAATAGGCACGAAACAAAAGTAAAGCACCCGATTTTTGTTTAACTTCACACTTGTTTCTATCTAAGGGGCTGTATCCTTAAACAAACAGAATCAGGGGACTCTGGGGCTTCTTAATTGATATGATAAGATAATTACTGGCTTTTACTGGAAATTAATAATACACGACTTAAGAACAATCAAAGGGGTACCTTTACCTTATGGCAAAAGAGACAAAGAAAAGCTACTTACAGTTTGTAGGACCTGGCCTGCAAATTGCTAAAACTAACAAAAGGTAATTAATAACTAAAACAGTTCTGTCCATTGATGGACCCATCACATAATAAACAAATCCATGAAAACGTTCCTAGGTGATTCTAGAATCAGTTTGTGCACATATCACATTCACACAGAGATTTATGGGCAAGAAGGAAAGTAGCACAGGTACAAGAAGGTAAAGTGTCACGTGAATTTCGCGAGGAAAAAGCAATATCAATATGGAGGTTAAACTGTCACAGCTGTAAAAAGTAAGGTGAGAGGAGGATGGAGGTCAATGGACCTTTTACAGGTCCTGCACAAATATGTCCTAAAATAACTTTAGAACAGATTTACTTCAATGAGAAGACTTTTTGAACAGATACATTATGTTCCATGAAAATACTCCCTAAGTCGAAAAAGATTTGGGTTTACTTCTTCAAAAGAGATTTGACAGAGATTTATTCTGGGTATAGGCCCAAAGATATGCAGGTATAATCCAGAAAAAGATGCAAATTGAGTTATTTATCCCAATATATATTCCAATTTCAGGCTACTGAGAAGGTTACAGCATGTGTTCAGTCTGGGGTCTTATTCACCTCTCCTGGGCATGGTGATATTGGAAAAGACTGGACATGTGGTTATCTCATAATACTCTGGATGCAAATGAGTCACAAGGTCCAGTGTAGCTCTTCCCATTGGTCAGGAGTTTCACATTACTAATTCAAATTCAGCTCCATCCCAGACAAAGGAGATACCGCCTGGTACTGCACCTGGTACTGCATCATACCCTCAAACAGGAAGTGTCTGCTCTCTCAAGGTGAAATTAGAAATCAATCTGTTCCCTAGGTGGGCTATGGAAACATTACATGGGGCTTAGTGCAAAATTCTCACTACAGTAATGTTTATACACAAGGATGAAAGGTGGGATTTAGATTTTAAAGAGTTAGATAATATCATGGCTAGAAGTAACTTAAAGTTGAAGCAAGTACACCAAAATATTTCTTTAAAAAAAAAAGTGTACTAAAGATTAATGGGCAATCTGTCCCCTTTACATTTAGACTAAAAATACTAGTTAACTTTGATATTGAACATGAATATATAGCCTTGGTTTTTCGAGGTAAAACTTTGGACAGTTTGGCTAATTTTAAAATTCTACAAACTTTGCAGTCTGGCCTATTAATGTCTGTTTCTCATTGAATCGGCGTTTAAAATATGGTGTATTTGATAAAATAGTAGGGGCCTTGCCTATGCCCCATTTTCTTTGTTAAAAACATTTTTTGAAATACATTTTTAGATGAAAAGAAAAGCATTTAAACATTCAAATTTAGGCCCCCTAATTCATTTTTATTTTTTAATGTTTAGAATTTTGACTTTTTAGTTAACTGTTCTATTTTTATTGTCAGAAATGCCTAATGGAAATGTTTTCAGCTTTTGGTATTAATTATTTGCCCCCTCTAATTACCTTTTGTTGCTTAGTGTAATGCTTTAAATTACTCCAAGTTTATCTTTGGTTTGGAAATCAAACATTTTCCGCCAGTAAAATGTGGGCATTTATTTTCTGACACAAAATTAAGTGGAGGAGCTGCCCATTTTTCAGTGGTAGAATTAAGTGATATTATGCTATTATGCATTGTTTCACTGATGACAGTGGTGTTATCAGTTATTATGAAGACCTTTTCATATGATTATACTTTTCCTTGAGTTTGAAATTTGTCCAATGTCTTTTACTTTTTCAGGTGTAGAAACAGTTGAGGAAGTACAATCAGTTCAGCTGAAGGAACCATCTTCTTCATCATCACATAAAAAGGATGAAGGGAAGAGGACACTGAAGAAAGGTAACTTTTAATGTTTCATATAATCCTTTCCAGACTGCAGACTATGCAAACTTAGCACAGAACTTGATTTACAAGCAGGATTTTTGCACCTGCATCTGACTGCCTCAGCATCCAAGTCTATTGTACTCTGCACCAATTTATTGTGTTGAGGGATCTGTCAACTTAAGCCTAAAATATGCATTTATTTATTCACTTTTTGGACTTTAAAATCTTGACAAGTGGGTTTGGCTGTAATCGAGTCTATAATCTTGAAAATGTGCATGATAATTGATAAGTGTGCACCAATACTATGCAAACTATGCAGTCTGGACTCCTTTGCAAACCATTTAGATTCCAACGATAATTAATTTGGGCAAGTTTTAAAGAAATTGTTTTTATCCAGATGAAATATTCATTTTCCTAGACATTTGATTTACGCAAGTGTGCTTTCAATCAGTTAAAGTTTTTCTACTTATATTGTTTCATATGCATCCCTTTTAGAGAATTGTGATACTGATCTTCTTAATAAACAAACGGAATGTTAATTTAGATTTTTGAACACCACACAAAAATCAAAGATAATCAAATCAACATTTTCCAAGTATATATATATTTTTTTTTTAACACAAAAAAAAGTCATATGGCATTTTGTTAATATCAAGTTTGTAATTGCTCAGATTCCTTTGAAAACAAAAACAAATGATGAAGGTAATCACTGTAACTTACAGTTATGGAACAACTTTTTGAAATTCATGAGAAAATTCAATTAGTGGTGTTTTCAACACTGAAACTGCATGGAATTTTAGACGAGGTTTCAAGGTCTGCTAAAATAATAAAAAAACAAATAGTTTAGTATTGACTTTGGTTTCAGTCATAATGCTCATGTTTTTCTTCTTCTCTTTTAAATTTTCAGCAAGTTTCCGGTATCCTGATGGCTTTTTCAACAACGAAGATGTTGTCCAAAGTGCTGTCCTCCTTTGCATAGACGTTGTTAATGGCATTGAGAAAGATAGGATTCTGCAGTTGAAAACTAAAAAGGCTATTGCTGAGCGTACCCTTGCACAACAAGTTAAAGTGCATATTGAGAATGAACATGGCCATCTTTTTTTGTTGATAACTCCAATGGCTATTGCTGAGCGTACCCTTGCACAACAAGTTAAAGTGCATATTGAGAATGAACATGGCCATCTTTTTTTGTAAATACATAGTGCAAACAGTATGGGAAGCAGTTGAAGAAATTAAAGGAAAAACTTGGACACCACAGAGAAAAGAGGCATTGTGGATTAATTTTCAAGAAATTAGACATAATGAAGATCTTTTTCATTCTTGGGATAATCTTATTAAAAAGAATGATATCATTGCTGATTTGTCAGTACAGACACTCTTCTTTCAGAAGATGCTTGAGAATGTTCTGGAGGGTTTAGTTACCAAACTTCTAAGAATGGGTGCAACTATTGCTGACAAGCCATCAACGGAATCGATGTCAAAAGATGAGAAGCAGGCATTGAGATATTGCACCGCTATATAGCGTATGTTGCTCAAACAATACAAGAAACTAAATCAAACAGAAACATCCATAGCGTTGATAAAAGTTGTAGAATCATGGGCAATGCAAGCTGATGTTGAAGGCGATAGTTTCTTAAACTACTCCCTCAAATGGCTGCAAATGCGAAGTCGAGGGGACTTTTTCAAGTTAATGACGATACCTGCAAGGTATTTGAGATATGGAAATTGTTGTAAGGAAATACATGAAGCTTGAAAACATTGAACATTTGAAAAATGAAAGTTGTTGGAGCTTTGCTAATTGAAAGAATACATGAAAACAAACATGTTCAAGACAAATGGCAACATCTTGTTTCGGGCATTTATCTGTACCATTAGCTCAACATTTGTTTGGTGATGTTTGTAAAATGCTTCGTAAAGATGAGGTGTGAAGCATTTCTCAAGGCTTATACCAACATGTTAGCAAAAGAAAAGACAATTTCTTCTCAGAAAAAAAAGTCTGAGAAAAGAACTGCAGAAGTAAAATGCCAAAGTTTCAAGATTTGTTTATTCGAGATGAAGTAAAATTAGCCAGTCTCAACATCTTTTGTAATCATTTAAATTTTGTTCTTCAAATTCAGCTACTTGTGAATTTCAGTAATCTTTTCTGGATACATGATCTTTCAGGTTATGCCAAAACATCTTAGCCAAAGTCCAATGCAATCATAAAACTACATGTATGTTTACAGAAGAATTCAAAACAAATGGTTTTTCCCACATAGCTGTAACAAATTTGCATAATCAGACTGGAAATGTTTAAATACTGTGAAATAGTCAATACTTACAAATTTATTGGAATAATTTGTTGTTTTTATGGTTTATATCATAATGTTAATTGAGCTCATGTTTTTCTAGAAGTCCATAGTCCGTTAAATAAGAAATGCTCCTTACCCATGTATTTACATTCCTTATTCTAGTTAGTGATTTTAATGTGAATAATCAATGGTAAAAGATAGGAACATTGAACAAAGAGAAGTTTGTCATGTCACCTTCTTTTGCTACTGTATTGTATTTAAAACAATTTTTGTGGAATTGGTATATACGTGTATGTATGATTACACATAAATTCAGGATTCTCACATACTGTACTTCTGGGCTACATTAATGAGAGTGCTTTAAAGAATTTTCTGATGTCATGGAGGTAAAAAAGATGGTTATACACAAAGATGTTTCTAGTAAGGTTAATTATCACATATGTACTTGTCCATACTCATTTGTGAGGTAAAAGCAGCTGAGGCAATAGAACTCTTAGAACAAAATGAAATTGTGAGGTCAACACTGTTACACAATCTCTGAATGAATCTTTGCTCTAATACATTCCACTATACTTTTTCATTTGCTGTACTGTACTAATTGTTACCGCTAGAGTAAAATTAGCTTGTTAGTGAGGAATTAGAATAGTGGTGCTTGGGCCATCCCAGTTAGGATAGTGTGACAGTAGGGGTTGGGGTGGTATGGTAGTGTGGGTTGAGAATAGGCGAAGGTGAGGTGAGGATCACTTCATGGGTGGTTTCATTTTTTCTTAAAAACTTACTGTTAAACAAAAGATATATTCAAGGCTCTCTTAAAAGGAAATATACATAGTTTTTTAATTACTCCTCAAGGATTTTCACCCATGATTGAGAAGGTAACCAAATTTTGAGTTAGGTCAATTTTTATTCTCTAGAAGATTTCTATTTAAGTTATAGTACTAGTGACATGTACTCTTCTTTCACATACTGTTTACATACTGTATGTGAAAGAGCATCATGTGGAGTAGAATGCCCATCACAGCTCGGAAAAAGCTAGTTTTTTTTTAGGTACTTTCAGTTTAAAAACATAAATTTTGGGTACGGTTAAATATAGCTTAAAATTCTTTATGCAATGTTTTTAATCGTTTTCAATATTTACCTCTCATGTCCGATGTTAACTATTTAAAGAGTCATTTATTCTTTGCAGGTAATGGTTCTAATCACAAATCACCTATATGGAAGACAACATAGTCCTTCAGTTTTTTTCATGGTATTAAATAACAAAAGGCTTTACATCAACAATTGAATAGGTATTGAGTGATATGTCATAAATATTTGCACAATAGCAAGATATTGAAAATGAATCATGAAGCGATTTTGATGTTGATACTTTGCAACATTAATAGTCCATTGTATTTTTTTATGCAATTAAGCTTACACTACCTCTACATGTCACCAGTCCTTCAAGAAATCCAGGACTTCTTTTCATTTGTGAAAGTAAATTAATCCATTCCAGCATAATAAGCATCATTATCATAATTATTTTGTACATTTAATTGCACCATAAGTCATCAGGCATAGAACAAAAATAAATCTTTATTTACTTCGAATAATGTGTTCAGTTAATTTTAAAGTACATCTTGTTTCATCCCCAAACTTCCATTCTACCACAATGCTGTGATGCAAGTGCTCAGCTTATATCCAAGCAGCTCCATTGGGAAGACGAGTCATACCCTACTCCACCAATGAATAGTTTCCAGCATTTCTACAGTAGAGGCAACCTGCAGCATCAAACTTTCCTTTAATACAGGATTTTTTTAAGAACACTTACCCTTGCAAACACTAGACAGTGACATTAGGTGGAAGCCTGCACATGAAACAGACAGGCAATGCGGTAGGGTTTAAATCCAATGGGCACTTTTAATGGTACTTTTGTCTTTAACCGATCAGATTCGAATGAAGGGTAAATGGGGTGAAAATGAAAAGCAATGGCACTATTTAGGATGAAAACATGGTTTTGGTCAAATTACAAATTGAGGAAAATATTTAAAATCTATGATAGGCCCTTCTTGCCGCCTGAAGTAGAAGGCACTTTCCTCCCGCTCCATAAAATGTTAAATTCCCCAACACGGTGATGCAAGTTTCGTTGAACATAGCAGAGGACAAGATCCCTCAAAATAAAGTCTTGTCCCTAATAATGCTTTTAAATTGGCAACATCACTCAAGACAGATCTGAAGATTTAAAGAAAAATCGACATACCTTCCATGCATGGCTGATGTTTATTACTTTCAGAATTAATACCATGGGAGTTAAAAAAGGACTTCATGATAACATGCATGCACAGCAGATGGGACTGAAAAAAAAAAAAATTATGAACAAAACATGGAGGTCCAGTTGATATATTTCCCTCCATTCTAAAAAAAGAAGCAATAATAACAAGAAAATCGTAGATATGATTGACCAGTAAGCAACCAGTAAAATAAGGCAATTCAATGAACAAGAATTTTATAGTGTCCTTTACTTTTGTAAAGAAAAAAATGAATAAGGAAACTTGATGATAAATAATAAAAATTTGCTCTAAAGACTATGGACATCTAGCAGACTTAACATATGTGAAAGAGCTTGGAATTTTGAGTAGAATAGTTTTAAAATTTGTTAAAACCTTATTTAGTTTTCAAGTTATGACTAAATGAAGTTTCAAGATTTGTTAATTTGTGATATTGTAAGAGGAACACATCACAAAATCTGTATGTAATTCTTAAAATTTTGTTCTTCAAATTTAGTAACTTGTGAATTTCAGTCTTTTCTAGATACATGATGATTCGGGTTATGACAAGTTCAAAAATTTCTAACCAAGTACAATGCTATATTCTAAACTACATTGACACAGGAATAAAACAAAGGTTTTACGAAAGGTAATGAAGGATTCTTCCAATTGATGTCACAGATAATTCCACAATAAGAGAAAATGCTGTAAATTGGTCAATTTTTAAGAAATGTTAATGGAATAGCTATTGTAATAGTTTACATCACATTTAAAACCATTTAAGTCGATGTTAAGTCCATAGTCCTTTAAAAAGCAGATCTCACCTGACATGAAAAGGTAGAAAAAGAAATTGATGACATTACGCACAATAAAATAATAGGTTTTTATTACCTCCATGGTCAGCTTTAGCTTTTGAATAAGAATGATCTCTCACTTGTAAATTATGTACAAAATGCATATACAGTGGTAAATGTTTTTACAATTACTTCAATTTTGAACACCCATTCATCAAATGGAAAATTTTAAAGCAAATTGAAAATGATATTGAACTAGAATGGTAAATACCGTCATGGTTCACATGCACATGCAAATTGACACCCATATCATATGACCCAGCCAATTATAAAAATGACATCTCACATAGCATCCCATGTCCCACATTACATCCTATCCCATCCCTTGTCCCACGTAGCATTCCACCATATCTCCTACATGGCATCCCATCCTATGACCCATATAGCATCTCATCCTATGTCCCACATGGATCTCATCCCATGTGCCAAATTATATCCCTCCCCATGTCCCACGTGACATGCCATCCCATATCCCACATGATATCTCCCTCATCACATCCCACCATGTCCAGCATCAGTGGCTTCCCACCTGATGTCCCACATGGCATCCCACCATGTTTCACATGGTAACCCTCCCAATGACATCCTACGTTATACCCCAAATGGCATCCCATGTCCCAAATGGCATCCCATGTCCCACATGGCATCCCATGTCCCACATGGCATCCCATGTCCCACATGGCATCCCATGTCCCACATGGCATCCCATGTCCCACATGGCATCCCATGTCCCACATGGCATCCCATGTCCCACATGGCATCCCATGTCCCACATGGCATCCCATGTCCCACATGGCATCCCATGTCCCACATGGCATCCCATGTCCCACATGGCATCCCATGTCCCACATGGCATCCCATGTCCCACATGGCATCCCATGTCCCACATGGCATCCCATGTCCCACATGGCATCCCATGTCCCACATGGCATCCCATGTCCCACATGGCATCCCATGTCCCACATGGCATCCCATGTCCCACATGGCATCCCATGTCCCACATGGCATCCCATGTCCCACATGGCATCCCATGTCCCACATGGCATCCCATGTCCCACATGGCATCCCATGTCCCACATGGCATCCCATGTCCCACATGAACCCCCACCCCATGGCATTCCACCCTATGTCCCGCATGGCATTCCACCATATATCCTACATTGCATTCCACCCTGTTCCACATAGCATCCCACCCCATGTCTCACATGACATCCCATAGGCTCCATAAGAAGTCTCATCCTAGCTATCACAGTCCCTGATTGAGCATACTATGTATAAAAGTGTCAGTTCATATAATAACTTACAGTACAGGTTAGAACTAACGACGGTTATCGCGATTAGCGCTTACTAAGCTACCGCACTTACCGCGTAAGCGTATCTTTGTTTACTACCCTTTTATTTGCCGATCGGCACTGATATGCCTCCACAGTCGACGGTAAACGCGCGTTATATAATCCAGTTGTGATAAGTCCCTCCTTGTGAGTAAACGCGTTAAGAAATCCTCTTAATCGCTGAAGCAAAACGATGTATTGTTATCGGGGTTTAAGACTGACTTGTTAAAAATACCGGTTGTGTTTACGAGCTATTAAGAGATTATATTTTCCTAATTATACATACACAATGGACAGTGTATTGAGTCACGTGTATCTAACGTCACGTTAGGACATTATGTTAATAGAACCAGTAGAAATAAAATAATACAAACGAATGCAAATCATTTTATTAATTCTTATTTAGTGCCTGAATCACTAATGCAGCAAGGCTTCTTTGCCATTACATCATTAATTTATGCATACCAACACGCTATCACCTAACGGGTCCAAAAGATATATATATAAACTCTCTCCACCGAATACGCAGGCAACGACCCGTCATTGTATGATAACATACGTTCACCTAAAATTATTGGGGCCTGAAGCCCCTAACTCTGCCGCCCATGCCACATAATGGGAGGGGTGGGAAGAGGAAAATTGATGACCGAGTAGTTATTTTAGTGCTGAATTAGGAAATCCCACTGAGAAGTTGGAGTTAAAGAGGGCTTGCATGATGGACAACATGCGAGTGCAGTGGGAAAAATCCGAAGTCAAGTCATGGCAAATACATGTGGTCATTGAGTTTGCTAAAAACGAAAAGTAAGATTTTTTTTTTTATACCAGGCTATATGGCATACATCTCTTACTTGGACCTGCTCACTAATTGCTTTGTCAGTCTAAGTCAACAAAAATTTACAAAAAAGTTAAAACTTGAAACAACTTTTTTTTGGCATGAATAATTATTTTCATAGCAACGTTTCTACACCATTCTTTTAGCAATCCAATATCACAGACATTCGGCTTCAGCCAGTATAAAGAAAGAACAGCTACAGCATTTCGCCATGAAAAAAAAGGACTAGTCAATAGGGTCTATAAACTCGTGTCGCGTTGAACCTTTCTTTCTTACTATTACTGTAGGCCTACTTGATAAACTAAGTTTTCCTGTGCATGTGTCGAGTAATATTGGGTGTAATGAAATACTGTAACTGCTTTTTTCTTCCTCTTGTGTAGAGTACTTCTTTTTATATCCCAGTTTATGTTCAAAACAGAGAGTGATATTAGAAAGAAGTGTAGGCCTAAATGAACTAAGCTCAATTGGGTAAAAACAAAAATAACTAAAATTAAGTGCTGTCAAAACTGCACATAAAATAGGTAAGTTTGCATTGCTTCATCACTTGAGAATTGGATTATCAGGGTGGTAGAAGGCATTGAATATAAGGGCCTCCGGCATGGGGAGGGGCATACCCCCCCCCCCCCCCAATAATGTTCAAAGCAATGGTTTTCAAATTGGTCTTGAGTTATTTATTCAAAAAATTAATAATTGACGTCAGTCTTTTCCCCTCCCCTCCCTGCCATATGAAACCTGTGTCAGGGCCCTGAATGTTGGTATGACCATATTTATGTAGGTCTTATTTTTAAAATATGATACAGGATTTAGGTCTTTGATAGGATTTTCTCCACAGATGACCGATGGTGGTAAAGGGTAAAGCCTGGTCCAATTCATAGTTATCATTTTACCTGCTTACATTTTTTAATTTCTTTTACCAATGTCTTGTTTTTAAAATATTCATATTTCGCAAAGTAAATTTCTGTCGGAACTTACTCCACATATGACCGATGGTGGTAAAGGGTAAGGCCTGGTCCAATTCATAGTTATCATTTTACCTGCTTACATTTTTTAATTTCTTTTACCAATGTCTTGTTTTTAAAATATTCATATTTCGCAAAGTAAATTGATGTCGGAACTTACCTCCACTCTTGACTAAATGACTTGGTTTACTTCACTTCATTTCAAATGTTTCGCTCGATGCATCTTCGTGAAGTGGTGCGAAAGTTTAAACGAATATTTTCCTGCCATTAGGTAATATACGGTACAACTAGAGATCGCGTTAACGACAAATTTGTCGTATATTACGCCATGGCTGAAATTTCTTCGACACAGGTTGTACCTGCGTCGTAAGATTTAGATATAGCATGTGGAATTTTACGCAAGAGTTTTTCATTAACATAACTAAAATCATGAACATCTTACCTCTCTGATGCGACTCAAAGTTTTATTTCACACAAAAATGATTTTGAATTACTCATAAATAAAAGAAAAATGACACAGCTACTGAGACTAACGGCCGAATGATTTAACATGCCCATAGTGCTGCCATAAACACATATAGGCTAGTACATAGGCCCTATGCATGATGTACGTACACTGTACAGTGTATGTGAAAGTTTTGATGTTGTTTTGAATGCAGGCTGTCAATTGTCAACGATATTATCAGCTAGGATTTAACTTTCCTCCTGTATTGTGTTGATGGTGTATCTGTGAAGTGATCAGTCTGCAAGTTAAGTTACTATACTGTAAAGAAGTCGGCGTGTTCAAGATCTGAATAGTATATTATCGTTGACAATTGGTAAAAGTTCACTAAAACCTTATGAAAGTTTGGATACGATAAACAAAAGTATTTTCTAGTTTATTTTGGGATTGTTAACCCAAATTTCATGACTCAACAATCAACATTATACAAGGACTGGGTATGAACTTTTTCGTAATATTTTTTATGATAATAATAGTCCGATTTTGTAATGTTTTGGTATTTTAAGCACAATTTTCGTTCACTTTAGCGAGGCAGGCCTACACAAGTGTGTTGTGTTAACAATTACTTGCATGCTTCGCTAGCGCGCAATGCCATGTACATTACGCAATGCCCTGTACATACGACGGCAAATTGACAAAATACGCCAAACTTCAAGGGCTTGTCGTAAGCAAAAACGCCAGGCAAAAAATTATAACGCAACCTCTGCGTACAACATCCTGTCACAGACCTGGTTATAACAGAGTTCTCCGCATTTTTTTTTTCTTTTTTCAGCAGGTGTTGCTGCAGATTATGTCTTCACATCTCCCACGAATCAAAAACAGAAGATTTTCATCATGCCTAATTGAGCATCATAAAATTTTGGCAGATTCATTATAACATTATTAACTAGCATGCTTGTTCGGCATAACGACACATTAAAGGAGGCATTAAGTCTGATACAATCATTATTTTATATGATAGAGAATACAAAATCTTAACCAATTGCCAAAAACATCAAAGTCAAAATCTTATTCCTATCTCAAGTTATTCATGTTTGAAATCGACACATGGGGGTTGCCATTTTGTTCAATTCTGTATTGAAATATTGTGCATGATGACATTAATTCCCCAATAGGGACATAAAGATTATAATGTAAGTCTTTATATAAATGTGATTAAAGTTTTTATTTCAAAATGATGTGACACAAAGTTTTAACAGCATGTTTTGATTTTTGAATTTCATGTAGACACAAAATTTCCTTCACTCTTACAAAATAAAAACACTTGTTCATAAGCTAGAAAACTTTGAGGTAGATTATAAAGAAATACAAAGCATTTCAACATCATCCTAGTGGGCTGATGACATAATCTGCATGTTTTGCAATCAAAATGGCAGCTCCATGGTACTATTAAGTAGTAGCATTAAAGTTCTTAATAATTCAAAAAAAGAAATATGTTAGATTGCTTCAGGAGTTATGGAACTTGGTCAGAAAATTAGTTATTTTCAATTCTATCATGAAATAAGAATTATGTCAGACTGTCTCCTTTAACAGTGAGGTCATTTGTGCCAAAAGAGGTTATATATGAACGATTATTGCTTAAGATTGACTAACATTTAACATTATGTAATGTTTTAATCGGCAAACTATATATTCCAGCTTTTAAATACCTCTGCTTTTGAATGCAATAAATGGTAAAACTCATATTGAGTATACTTAAAAAAAAACGACCATTTTTAACAGCTGTGGTTATGATACACATCCCTCAGTGTGGTTGACATTGGGATTGTGGAAGCAAGTTGTTAAGAACAAATAAACTAATAGTCGTTAAGAACAAATGGGACTCGCCACAAATACAATAATTATTTCCATAAATTTCCTCAGGGGAATCCTTCCTGCAGTACTTCAATGATGAAGTAATGAATTGTAAATGAAGGCCCAAGCAGTACTACAATATATTGGTCAGATTTGTAACCTCCATGACTACTATGGCGACCAACCAGGGACCACTACTACTGCGACCAACCAGGGCCATAGTGGCCTCTGGAGCAAATCTGTATTATAAAAGTGGTATAGTAAATGCATATAGGGATACGCTAAATAATGCTATATGAAGCGAAGGATGAGCTTGGCCCCTCCTATAATATAATCTAAGGTCTCCTACGGTCCTGTATATAGTATAGTGTGAAACTTTTTTATAGACTATTCAAGTGACTCTCTGGGCTCTTGACATCTTTCAAAAAAGAAAATATGCTTGCAGAAAGGTTGGAAGGACCAGGGCCAGGTTATCCATGCATCCATTTATTTATAATATTTTTGAACGTCCTTGCATGTTGCATCCATATACAGTATTTATGATATTACTGTACTATTTTGCATCCACATACCTTTGTTGCACCTATCTTGAATAGTTACAATATTACTGTACTATCTTGACCAATATGAATTTTTTTTTTTTCCCTTTCAAATACTTTTGTGGATGAGCTGATGATGTTGATGTCATCATTTGTAGTAGGCCTACTGAAAATTATCAATATTGCAGTACTCGAAATCAATATGCAAGCACCAGTTTTAACAAGTTTTGTTTGCCCAATGGTATATGCAGCTAGCCAAAATGTTGTGTGGAGGTCTGAGGTTCAGATTCATTAGCTACCTGCCCCACCCCCACATGGTCATCAAGAAGGAAATTGGGACTTACCATGTACTGTAGCAACAGCTATTTTTTTTTTAATTCATAATCTTGGCAAGTGAATATCTTTTCAGGTTTTAAACTTATAGTCACGACTCAGCAGGTCAGGCTTCCAATATTTCCTGAAATCGAATGATCCTGTTCCACAAAAATATCAACCCCTTGTATTTGGATTAATCGAAAAAATAATTTTACTAAAGTTTAGTAACAAGAGAAATTATAAAATTTGTTTCTCATTTGCAACTGAAACACAAAACCATGCATTATAATTCAGTTTACATTCAAATCGCATAATTTCACGAGATACTTTAATTTCAGAAAATTATAAATGTTCTTTACCTTGCAAGTACAAGTACTGGTTATATATACTTCATTTATTGTATAGAAATGCAGAAGGATTACTTCAGAATTATAAACATACATTGACTAGATCATGGCTGTATGCAAAAAGAAGGTGTCATGTAATCTCAACTTTCTTGGTAATGAACAAGCCTTCAAATTCTATAAACTTGTTATATCTTCATTATTTTTTTAATGCAATGCAACATTGTAATTGTGTATAGAAAAATGATATTAGCAACAAAACAAATCATCTCCATTAAAAAAGGAGAGAAAAATATTTCAGTAATTTTGGTTGACAAACACGCCACAGATTAAAGCTCCATAAATAGGCTAGGTCTTTCATCATAGCAAATGGCCTACACTGAATGACATTTTTGTACGGAAAATTTTCCAGTAAATTGTTGCATTTGCAATTCCAAAGAGGGCTGAAATTTACTTTATATAAATGATTCATCATATTCATACATCTCAATGACAGCAATTACGTTTTTAAAACTATTTTCGATCAAATTTAACCTGTGGGTCATCTCCCTATGAATCATCAAGGTTGGGCCTAACGTTAGGCCTCTCACTGTCAGTTTTACTATGACATGGCCACTAGCCTAACATACTGTACGTTCGAACTTCGATGGAATAAAGAAAAGTCTGGCGAAATCGTACTAACGTCAGACTCTTGTCTAATAAATTACAATCTCAAAGTATCTGAGAAATATAAGCTACACAAAGCATTTACGGCAGAAAAAATCTTCTTTAACCCGCAAAAGAAAACAAAAAGTTTCGCACAAATAAATTTATAAAACATACTCGTGCTAAGTGCAGTGATGTATGTACACAGATTCGGATCACACACAGTGCACTTACGTATGCGCTAACAAGCTTAGCGCAATAAGACGTTGACTCCTGCAATACTATTACCGCGCTAACCTCTTTGAGGGAGGAGCAGATTAAAATGGGAATATCGGACGCGCTTAGCGAAGAGTTGGGCCAAGTGCTGTCTAGGCTTGGGTAGGCTTGGGCGATATTGAACATAATGCAATATCGATATATCGCCGGAAAAATATCGATAATATCGAAATATCGATATGCAAATTATAGGACGTCATACGTAAGCTGTATGTACTGTTCTGGGCAAGGTAATCTCGTCTCGGCTCAAAAAATGTCAAGTAAAACTTTTTGTACAATTTAACAGAAATCACTGCAAAATATATACATATGATCTTCAAATAAACACACATTATATTTAAAAATGTTCTTTACATGGTTTCTATCTCAAAGATCAATCACAGAAACTTTGAAAAGGTTTAGGCCTCGGCATATTCTTAAAAAAAAAAAAAAAAAAAAAGTTGTGAATTGGTATTAGGCCTACACTGTATGCCCTACAAAATCGGCTCAATTCTTCTTAAAATTTTATAACTCACTTACTTCTTATGAAAGTTGTACTAAAGAGGCATTATTTTGGTAGCATTATATGGACTTCTAGAAATTCAGAAGTCCATATATGATGCATATTATTGAATTTCTAGTCTGCTTCTATCATACATACGAGTGTTGTCACCAAGAAGAAACAGTGGTAGATGGTATGTGTGTACATAGTAAAGCTGTACTGTACAGTAGTGACACTGTGTGTGTATGTAGTTACTGCACTGTACATTATCTGATCGATCTGGCAAGACCAGTTTGTCACTTTTACTTTAGACTTTCTGAACGACAAAATAGTGAGAAAAAACCTCATAATTTTGTCAGTAATTTGTCAATTAATGACTGATTGATTTAAAAATTCAGATTAGGTATTCCCTTTGAGGAAACTTAACACGATGTTTGAGGATTCAACATCTTATGATTTGTGTTGTCTGAACATCGTAAGCCATCAAGTATAAAGTTGAAGTATTATGCAATGCCTCTGTACTCCACGAGTCAAGTGGTTTTTGTTCATGGAAGGATTTTTGGGTAATTGTTATCACAATATCAATGTTTTAATAAAGTTTGATCATAACTGACTGCCTGAAACTTTGATATAAATGAAATTTATTAACTTTTGTGGCTGCTCAATAAAAAATACTTGGATGTTTGATAGTCATGTTTAGTTTTGTAATACTGCATGTGTTGTGTATTATTGAAAAACATAATATCGATATGTCGATCGACCCTTGAACTCAATATCGCCATATCGATATAGGTCATATTGAGTTCAAGGGTCGATCGACATATCGATATTATGTTTTTTCAATAATACAGAATACATGAACTATAGTATTACAAAACTAAACATGACTATCAAACATCCAAGTATTTTTATTAAGCAGCCACAAAAAGTTAATAAATTTCATTTATATCAAAGTTTCAGGCAGTCAGTTATGATAAAACTTTTATTAAAACATTAATATTGTGATAACAATTACCCAAAAATCCTTCCATAAACAAAAAGCACTTGACTCAAGGAGTACAGAGGCATTGCTAATACTTCAACTTTATACTTGATGGCTTACGATGTTCAGACAACAAAAACATAAGATGTTGAATCCTCAAACATCGTGGTTAAGTTTCCTCAAAAGGAATACCGAATCTGAATTTTTAAATCAAACAGTCATTAATTGACAAATTACTGACAAAATTATGAGGTTTTTCTCACTATTTTATCTGCTCAGAAAGTCTAAAGTAAAAGTGACAAACTGGTCTTGCCAGATCGATCAGATAATGTACAGTGCAGTAACTAATACACACAGTATCACTACTGTACAGTACTTTACTATGTACACATACCATCTATCACTGTTTCTTCTTAGTGACAACACTGTATGGCATGATAGAAGCAGACTAGAAATTAATAATATGTATCATATATGGACTTCTGAATTTCTAGAAGTCCATAAATGCTACCAAAATAATGCCTCTTTAGTACAACTTTCATAAGAAGTAAGTGAGTTATAAAATTTTAAGAAGAATTGGAGCCGATTTTTGTGAGGCATACAGTGTAGGCCTAATACCAGTTCCACAACATTTTTTTTTTTTTTAAGAATATGCCGAGGCCTAAACTTTTTCAAAGTTTCTGTGATTGATCTTTTGAGATAGAAACCATGTAAAGAGCATTTTTAAACATAATGGGTGTTTATTTGAAGATCATATGTATATATTTTGCAGTGATTTCTGTTAATTTGTACAAAAAGTTTTACTTGACATTTTTGAGCCGAGACGATTACCTTTGCCCAGAACAGTACATACAGCTTACGATGACGTCCTATAATTTGCATATCGATATTTCGATATTATCGATATTTTTCAGGCGATATATCGATATTGCATTATGTTCAATATCGCCCAAGCCTAGTGCTGTCGGTGCATAAAAGACACGAATACAATGGCGGCGGTAAGGGCATTAATCGCATTAAATAATCCGGGCTAACTGCGATATCGGTGCGATTATTTCCCACTGTACTGTACATCTAACAAACTTTCGCAGAATTTATTTAATGTCATATTAATAATGACTTGTTATCATAGCCCGGCTACGTTTCCATATGCCCATTGATGACCAGAAGCTAGTTTGCCTTTGTGAATATCCATATAGCAATAAAAAAGATTATCTTTGTAGCCTTACTTTTTTCAATAATGATAATTAGTACAAGATGTTGCTGGTTAATATTTAGGCTATACAAATTCCTTTGATAACTCCTTGAAAAAGAAGCACATATCCTCCAATATAATATCTTTAATTTTTTGTACATGTAATCCCTCTTCCATCCTTATCGAATATCTGAATTTTATGAAACCAATGTTTCCTTACCCCGGACCAATTATCAACATGAATTTTTATCTGAATCTAAAACGGTAAAGTCGGCAAAAATCCTTTAAGAGGACATGAATGCCAACCGAGCGTAAAAAGTATGAGTAAAAAAAAACTACTTGGCAATACAAGTGTTAGTACTGTAAGTTTAGCTTTGACACAGTTGAGACTTGGTGCATGTACTGTACAATGTCTGACGGTAAAGCATTCCAATCCTTTAGTGTGTGAGGGAAGAAAGAGTGTTTATATACATTCTTTTTAGCATAGGGAACCTGAAAATTAAGGTCACGATTATTTCTTGTATTAGCTCTGACGGTGGGGATAAGTTCATCTTTATTGATGGCGTCAAGATTGTTATTGATTTTATACAGCATATGTAGCCGGGTGTTGTATCTTCTTGTTTTTAGCAGGGGCCAATCTAATTTATGAAGCATGTTTTTTACACTAGATTTATAAGAGTAATCTGCCATACAGAACCTGGCTGCTCTCCTTTGAATAGATTCAAGTTTATCCACATCGCATTGGTGATGGGGGTCCCAGACTGCTAATGCGTACTCAAGTACTGGCCTGACTAGAGCTTTATAAGCAGTGGATTTAACGTTGGTGGGACAGTTTGAGAGGTTACGTTTTAATAGGCCAAGTACAGAATTAGCTTTCTTGGTTATGTAACGTTATGTATTGTTTATCCCATCTGAGTTTATTATCAATTTCAACACCTAGGTATGGATGGGAGTTGACATGGTTTAGTGGTTGGTTGCATAAGGTATAAACAGGTGATTTAAAGCATTTCTTAGAAGAAGTTGACAAGATGTAGCATTTAGAGGGGTTGAAATTCATTTGCCATTTGTTTTGACATTGTTCAAGTTTGTTAAGATCATCTTGGAGGATTTGTTGGTCAGAGGGGTTATCAATTGTTCTGTACACAAGGCAGTCATCAGCAAACAGTCTAACTGTGCTGTTTATATTATCAGGGATGTCATTTATATATAAAGGAAACGTAAAGGACCCAAAACAGTACCTTGTGGTACACCAGATAAAACCTGTTTAGAATCAGAGATTTCACTATCACAGACAACACGCTGAATGCGTTGTTGAGGAATGATGCAAACCAGGCCAGGAGATTTCCATCAATGCCATAGGCGGAAAGTTTGGATAACAGGTGCTGGTGTAGGACTTTATCAAAGGCTTTTGAGAAGTCAAGAATAGCCATAGAGATGTTACTGTTTTGGTCAATTTGTTTAGAGATATCATTTATTGTTAAGAGTTGTGTTTCAGTGGATCCTTTTTTTTCCAAATCATGCACGGAAGCCATGTTGTAAATCAGTTAAAATATAATGCTCATCAAGGAATTTCATCACATGTGAGTGGATTATATGCTCAAGGATTTTACTACAAATGCAGGTGAGTGAAATAGGTCTGTAATTAGCTGGGTTTTGTTTATCACCTTTTTTAAAAACGCTACATATGTTTGCTTCCCTTCCACTTAATAGGGATAGTACCATTATCGACAGAGGTTTGAAAGAGATCAGTTAGAATTTCATAGAGGTCATCAGCGTGTGTTTTTAAAAACCATGGTGGTATTTGGTCAGGACCTGAGGCTTTGTTGGGTCTAGGTTATGCAGCTGCTTTTTGACACCCTCTGGGGTAATTATAAGTTAGTTTATTTTGCTGTTGGACAGTGGTTTAAGTACAGAGGTTTGAAAGAGATCAGTTAGAATTTCATAGAGGTCATCAGCGTGTGTTTTTAAAAACCATGGTGGTATTTGGTCAGGACCTGAGGCTTTGTTGGGGTCTAGGTTATGCAGTTGCTTTTTGACACCCTCTGGGGTAATTATAAGTTGGTTTATTTTGCTGTTGGACAGTGGTTTAGTTACAGGAATTTGGGAGGTGTTTTCTTCTGTGAAAACACTGAAAAACTGGTCATTTAGAATGTTAGCTTTAGTTTTACTGTCACTGCAGAGTTTACCATTATTTAGTAGGTCAGACACACCTACAGAGCTACTTCTTAATCTTTTGATATAGGACCAGAATGCCTTTGGGTTTTCGTTAAGTGAGTTTTTAAGTTTATCACAGATGAAGGTGTTTCTAGCTTCTTTAAAGTTTTTACGGACAGCCTTCCTAGAGCTTTTATAGGTAGTCCAGTCATTGATAGGTAGTCCAGTCATTTTTTCCTGCAAAAACGGCATTGGATACGGGTGAACCAGGGCAGATTTAGTTTAGTTGAGGTGAATTTGTGAGGCGTGTTTTTATCAATAATCAGTTTAATTTCCTGTTCAAAGAAATTCCATTTTCCATCAACATCAATGGAGTTATTGAATTGAGTATAATATTGCAGTTTAAATTTGGTCAGGTCTTCTTTTATTTGTTTTATCTTAGCTTTTTCTTTAAATAGATTTTACGTTTAGGCAACTTTTTACGAGGAGGAGATATTTAGGTAAGTTCAACAATATCATGGTCATTTATACCAGGAATGACATTAGCTGAGGTAACAGCTGGTGAACTGTTAGTAAAAACAAGATCGAGGATGTTGTTATCTCTGGTGGTTGACTGCACTATTTGTGTGAGATTGAATAAATTGGTCACTTCAAGAAGAATTTTGGCTGCTTTGGAGGAAGTGTTACTTCCTGAAATAATGTTTTTACTCCAGTCAATGTTAGGTTGGTTAAAATCACCAGCAAGAATAACATTGTTTTTGTCAGCATTTTTACCAAGCTTTTGGAGGGATTTTTTTAACTCAAGTAGGCTAGTGAGATCATTGTGACTGGGTCTGTAAAATGTTCCTATATACATGCTCTTTTCCTTAGGAAATTGGAATTTGGTCCAGATAATTTCACAGTCAGAGTCTAATTTAGTGAGCTCAGTAAAAACCAGGTCATTTTTTATTGCCTGTAATACACCACCATAACCATTTGAATTTCTGTCTTTTCGAACGACTGTATAGTTGTCCGGGAAAATTTCAGCGCTGGTAATTTCGGAATTAAGCCAGGTTTCAGTGCCAATAATGACATCTGGGTCTATTTCTTTGATGAGAATTTCCACGGAGGCCGTCTTGTTTCGAACACTCTGAAAGTTGAAAACAAGAAGTTTTAGAACCTTCCTTTTTTTCCCTTTTGGGATTTGTTTTCAATTTGACATCGGGATGGTGAGTCAAGGCCAGAAGAACAATTTTGAAGTGGCTCATATGAGTTAGTACAGTTGATGGAATTGTTAGTTGAGAAGAAAGAATCAGAGAAGTTCATGAAGTCACAAGTGTCACACACCCAGGTACAGCTAGAATGCATGAGATTAGGGATGTACCGGATATCCGGTCCGACCGGATTATCCGGCCGGATTTGGGAAAAAATCCGGCCGGAACCGGATTTTTGGCAATTTTAACAATTGAAGATTTACTTTTTCCTCAATATTTGATTGTTTAGCTTGTTTATATGTTGCAGGATGTTTTGATTGGAGATGCTTGTGTAAAGGTAAAGTACTAAAGTTCTTTGGCAGGGATCCTGGTTTTCCTCTCCTTATTCCTTTTTGCACAAAATACATTCAGCAATTTCATCAGCTTGATCTTGGACAGTAAAATGTTTCCAAATAAATGAGGATGCCTTGATCTTTTATGATGCCTATATTCAGTCTTTCCTCTGTATCACTGTAACTCTACTATGCATAAATCAACACTTCAAACCTCATATATACATGTAGAAAGGAATAGCATGAAATGCATTCACATATTGCCTCAAAAGAACAATAGACCCTTTGTCTTGCAGACTTCCTGCCTGGTCTATGAGTCATCAGCATCACATTGAGATTGGGATCACTGCATGTTTTTCTTAAGTATCTTACTTGGCTACAATGAAACTTGAACTTCTGAATGGTAAAATTTAGGTAGTAGGACCAATCCAGATGTCATTGAAATATTGAATGATGGCTGAAAGTTTTTAAACATTATCAAATGTTTTGAGATGCAATTATAGTAAAGAGCCTAGGCTATAGCCTGTAGAAGCATGTATAACTTAGTATACTTTTATTAGATGGGGAATTTAATCCCCTCACCCCACCCCTCCCCCCCTCCCCTCCCCACCCCACCCCTCCCCACCCTTCCCTCACCCCACCCTCCCATCCCCAAAAAGTATTAAGTATGGCTTAGAATTTTAACAGTCCATTTATGATGATAAATGAAGAGGATAGACAGTTCTCTTTAGGTGCACAGTAATTTTTGCCACAATTTTTAGACATTGCCCATTGTTTTCATACTTTAATATCTTGAAAGGGCTGAGACAATCACGCAAAATCACACTTTTCTTAAAACAGTACCCAGAATCTTTCCTCTTATTAATATCTTCAAATTTTGCCTGAATTTCCAAATTTGGTACATGTTAGGATTAATCCAGAACTTTCACTAATTTTGATTTGATTTCATCACAATATGCCCAATAATTGTTATTTTACAAAACATTTGGGTTGCTAGCCATTAGTAGCCAACTTGACAATCCCTGCCCCCACCCCTTTCCCTTTGTTTCTTAAGATTATGAGAATTGTTGTAAGCAATGAAAAATCCGGTTCGGCCGGATTTTATCCGCCGGATTTCAACCTGGGTCCGGCAAAATCCGGTTCGGCGGATCCAAAAATTTGGATCCGGTACATCCCTACATGAGATTGCTGTATTTTGAGTCGTCAATGCTACAAGCACTTCCTGTGGATCCATAGATCACAATTGTCACACTGTACTGCTTTTTCGGATCTCCTACACTGGAGTCCACACAGGCCACAAGGTGCCAAACATTCCGAACAAAACCAATCATCAGATGATGAGGCAAGAGTATTGTAAGCTGCATTACTAATGCCTGCACACTTACTATGAACCCACGAGTCATAATCATCACAACAAAACATTTCTGGTTATTTTTGACAGATTTGTTGCATTGTTTGCAAGGATATTTTGGGGAGCGTCCAGGATTGCTTTCAATATCACCGGAAAGGGTAAGGAGTAAAAGGAGTAATTTTCTCCTGCGTGAGTTGAATTTTGTCAATTTCCAACTTGATTTGTATGAATGTAATTGCCCATCGATACAAAGATAAGTTGCAAGTGAGTGATTTGAATAATCACTAGAGCCAAACAAGACATGGTAACCAGTTCCTGGGGCGTTTAGAGGCAAATTAGATGCCTGGGATGAATGAGGTTGCGACGAATACATGAAGTTTAGAGAGTCAGAGACTCGGGAGTATGTTAACAAGAACAGTACAGGGAAGACGAGGTTGTGAGTGAGAATGAACATGATTGATGGCAAGAATAATGAATATACTTGACAAACAGGAAATACAGACAGGTAGAGCAAATAAACACTGTAAAGCAGAAGAGAATATGAATGAAATGACGTATAAAAAACAAACAATAAACTTACTCAGGTTACAGGATTAACAATGCTCCAATCACCGAAAATAACACCTAGAAATGGTAATAATACAAATAGTGTGTTAGGCTATATAACACTAGCTTCACAACCGTTACGCAAAAATAAAAAACACAACACAAAAACTGCATTAATAATAACAAAAATAAATGAAAAGCACTAATAATAGCGTTGCCACTGTATACCAAATTTCATCAATAATTTGTTTCAGAATCCGCGCCCTCTATTTTGGCCAAATGAAATTTTAACAATAGCTCCGAACTCGGAAAAAAAACGAACATTTAAGTCATTATTTTCAATAAAAAAGTAGCAATTGAACACAAAAATAATCCACTCACATTACAAAAATGATGTTAATGTATCAAAATTGAGTAACGATGGTATGTTATGTGTTGATTGAATGAAATATCGCCAATTTTGTAACGCTACTTTCGGTCGTCTCGCTGATCTGTTGACCAGTTTGCTATGCAATAGTGTGTGGTCACGATAAAACGGGAAAACCCTATTATTAAAAGAGGTTTTGTTACCAATCCAAAATGAAGAAATGCAAAAGTAATTCTCAAGTAAAAAAATGAAATTTTAAGCTTTAAAATGATATATGCCAAGATAAAACTCAATTGCGATAAATTTTTAAATAATAGATGAAAATTAAGGTTTTATCATTTTTTAAAAGAAAAAGATTTCAAATCGGGCATATAGAACTAAGAAGTACATTTTCTCAGCTTTCCAAATATGTATAACTTAGATTGGTCTCATTGGGTTCCAGATCGCAAATTGGATGTCAAAGTTGGTGGGTATGAACAAAATGTCTTTCTATAAATAGTGGAACTAGTATACATGTTTGTTATTATGTGAATAAAACGGGTAATGCAATATATTTAAAATTTGATAGATTCACTTAGTAATGGAATTTCATTAACAAAGTGTTTCTAAATTATATTTTTGTAGAACGAAGCCAGGCTTAAGTCACTGTGTAGGCCATAACATAAACAGAGTACAATAATAGCCTAGCCTAATGTTACGAAAGCAATTGGCCTACTACGTTAGGCTACCCTAGCTTTGCTTATGGCTTAATTTGTACACATTTTTACAAGTTCAAATTTAGTATCACACCTAGTGCACTTTGTTAGGTGTAATTAATAATCACTTGAATCATTTTTTAAATTACCAAGCATAAATTAGGCCCTGGTGCTAGATCATTTTTTCAGTAAATTCATATGCCCAAATTGTAAATTAATTTGTCGTTATATTTTATGTGTAATTTTAAACATTACAAAGGTCAACCTTAGGCCCTGGTCCCCTGCAGTATGTCTACTACCTCAGAAAAGGGGGAAGTCTTGGCCCCTATTGTGAAAGTGCTGGGTTGGAGAAGGAAGATGTTTTAATTTGTGTTGCGGCTGGGGGAAATCGAGGTTGGTGTTTTCAAAATCAATACGGGAATGGTTCTGGATTTAAGGGTGGGGTTGAAGTTTGTCTTTAGATCTTGGCGTTAAACATGTTTTTGTATTAATACTTGTCCTTATTGTCAAAACGGTATGTATTGTTTGTTAAGAAAACTTTAGAAAATGGAAAGAAAAAAAATTTGCAGAACATATTAGAGCAAATGAGTAATGGTCTCATGTGATCAGCCTCCTCGTGGCAAGACTGGATAGGGCCTTTCAAAAGGTCCATATGCAGCTGAACTAATGGTCACAAGTGTAAACTGAGGATATCAGCTTGTGCTAACACTTTATTTCATAAAAATGCATGTTCATCACTGCTTATAGAGTATATGTGTATATATAATGTGTGTGTTATGTGTACATGTATATATGTGTTCATGTGTATAGTATATATATATAATGTAGTAAATAACAGTAATTAACAATAATTAAAAGTAATTAAACTGCTTTCTAGCATCACAGGGCAATAGAAAATAAAATAAATTAATTACATGGTACTTAGATCTCATAAAAAGCATATTTTGAATAATTGCATGACTTTCTGTCTATATTCGATATTATGCTCGTTAAGAAATCATCAATTTTGTTAATTAATAATTAACTGAATGAAATTGTTTTGTGCTGTAAATGCCCATATTCATATTCTATGGGCAAGTATCTATAACCTCCACAAGTTTAAAAGTCCATACCTTGCAAGACTGAAAAGTTATGGATTATTGAACATGGAGATTTCACACTTCTAATTATTGCAAATTGGAATGACCGTTTAGGTGTTTTAGGCGAAATGGAACAATGTTTGAGGTCCCGAAAACATTGATTAATAACCTTTTAGGCTTGATTTTCATTTGTTTGGAAAGCATGTGGCTCATACTTCATAATAAATCAAGTTTTATTGACTTACATAATGCTTATTAAGTGTGGTACCTCTTACAAATTGTCAATATCTTGCATTTCCGTTGCCATGGAAACGCTTCAAATAAGTCGACTAAAACAAAAGCACTTCATTTAGTCATATCTTGGGATTCCCTTGACCGATTTTGATGATTCTTGGTGTTTTGTGTTTCTTTCATTGTGTTCTTTCATGGTATATTACTTAAAACTTCTTCCTTTAAACTTCATTTTTCAGTGTGGCATCCTTACTAATAATCTGCAGAAACGAAAAACAATAATATATAACTAAGTGGGTTAAGAAAAATCCACAGTTAAGAGGTAAAATATCCAATAAATAAATCTGGTTGTGGAAAATACGTCTGCACTCAACTTTGTACACTCTGGTAATGAATGATACATACCCGCTCATTCTTGTCAAAATATTATTAAAGTGCTGCTTCTTCATGACGTCATCGCAACAGTTCTTTACTTTGCAGCAAATTGTTGGGCGGCTAGACTGTCTTGACGGTAATGTGGTAGAAAATTCATCGTTTGTACATCTAATCGGAAAAAAGTAACAAATACCGTGGCTTAAAAATGCGAAGGAGTCTCCAGCAAATGTTAATAGAGTAAAAAGTGTAATTAAGATTCAAGTGGTCAAAAAAGGAATTTTCCTATACGGTTCGAAAAGTCGCGTTAGAAAGAGTTCTACCATTCTTTAATATATATATATAAATATATAAATATATATATATATATATATATATATATATATATATATATATATATATATATATATATATATATATATATATATATATATAGCCTAGTATAGGTATACTAGTAAGCATATAGGCCCTAGGTTGCCATAACGCTAGAAACACCTATGGTAGCCTAGCCTACCAACACTACTTCCAAATAAATATGCTTACATTGCCTAATATTTGGGCTAATAATCCATATACATAAACGTGAAATCAAAGTAGCAAAGATTTTCGCACGCAAGTTTCCGAACCGGAAGTGGATTTTCTCGGAAATAACCCATTAAGAAATCACGAATAATTTTGTTCGTCAATGTTCGGCAGACATAGGCTACTGACATAAGACTCTTTAGAGCCTAGTGTTACGATATTAATTATTATAATGTATTCTTAATGCACTGAACCTAACGTTTTAATGCCCAACCGGGTTCAAATGCATGTATGGAATCTAGCCCTATTTCTGCATGATATCAAAATATAGCTTGGCACATATGGAACTAAATATATTAGTACAACTTACAATTGAAAAGTCAGATCGAAATGAGGTTCTCAGGAGATATTAATACCATATTTCGGGGCTAAGTGAGCATTAAAATAACAGCAAACACTTTACAGACAACTGTTTAATCCGTGACCCGCGCATGATGCAATTTAAGTATTTTGACCTTAGGTCAAGTGACACTGTCAGAAACGCAGCGCTTAACATGATATTGGATGTCAGCTGGCTGGGACGGTTTCCGCTGTGGATATAGTTTTGAGCATGGTCAATATTCAACAGGTTTAAATAAAAAAATGACACGGAGAATGTTTATAATTTGCGGGTGGGATTTTGCGAGCAATCTCCTTCTTTTTTGACTCCATGATATCATCAAGGAGCTGATTCCAAACTCCCTTGTATCATCATGAGGTATATAATGTACATCTTTAAAGAGGAAGGCTCGTCTCAGTAAAATACAGTAAAAATGGGGATACTATATTTTGACGTCACTTTCGGTTGTGGAGGCAAGATCCGATCCTCTGTCTGTTTGTACCACACTGTACAGCCAGACACTAGCATGTACGTTGTGTGTGCAAAATAACATACACAGCGCATTACGTTACTGTGACGAGAAACTTATTTGTTTTTTTGTCAGAAAGCGAAAGTGAAATTTTAGTATTATAATACTACAATGATAGTCACTAAATGAAAATTACTGAGAAAAAAAGAAGAAGATTAAAGCAAAAAGTCAAAATAAATGATTTTACCGGGGCTCGAAATCACGACATGATTTGAAGAAGAAAAAAAAAGGTACTTGCGATCGCCGCAACCATCTGGGCTATCTCGTATGATAACCTTCACGGCGTTTTAAATAACTATATACCTTGCAATACGAGACAACGAATCGCGCAGCAAAATTTCAAGCAATCAAAAATTTGAAAGGAGTTCTAAATATTGTGCACATATGACGATATCGCCTCGTTAAGTATTTGGCCTTTATGTCCATCTTTCATCGAAGTAGAATGACCTCATTATCGCGAAGCTGGGAACTGACGGTACTTTTCAACTGTTTTGTTTTGTCTAAAAATCTAGAAAACGCCTATTATGATGAAACCTGTTGATGATGTCGTAGAACTGAATTAGGTAAAGAGTTTTTGCTTCGAGTTGTTTCTTACACTAAATATAAAAAAAATAAGGGATAGAATTCAAATAAGTGTGGTGTTTTACGTTTACTTTTTAATTCAATTATGGTCGATCATACAAATAAACATAGGCACCACCAAAGGGGAAGGGGGGGGTGGTTATAGATATTTTGCGTACCCAAAAAACTTTTGCTGGTGGCGCCTATGGTGTCTATAAATTCTGGGAATAATGAAATATTCAACACCAATTATATTAAATTCTTTGAAATTAACCAAAGGCATGTGCAAGTTAAGCAAATGCCCTATTTCACTTTCTTTCACCCGGGCAGTGGGTGTGTTATAAATGCATTCACTGGCAGTTTCGGGAGGGGGAAGCAGGGGTCCAATATGGTCATGTTTCCTCATGAAAGATTTGCGTTCTTACATCAGCAATGTTCGGTTTTGCACATGTTAGAAAATCGAACATCTTAAGGCCACCGAAAATGTACGCATCACTGCCCTTAGTCGCCATACATATAGGGGCTTGAAGATGCTATACACTGTTGTTAACAGATGGTGATGCGGCGTATAACAGGGGGTACCATGTGTTGACCTCATAATTTGAGTAAATGGTTTTAACTTTGCCACATGAGGTAAAAAGTAGATAATTTTCATTTGCGTGGGTAAATGCGTGTGTTGGTGTGAGTGGGTAGGTGTAGATATTGGTAGGTGTATGTTTGTCTACGTTTGTAAATACCTAGAAACGTTCACGTCTGGAACAACTGTATTTTCAGTAGTTTCAAGAACAAAAACACGGCGATATTTTAATACCCCGTTAATCTGAAATGGATCCACGTGATGAATGTCAGTATTCTGTTGTACTGGGTATTCTTGATCCACGGTATCCAATGTATACGGTTTAAGTAATAGTTAAGTAAATTATGTATAGAAGTTTGGTTCAATTAAGAGTGTGGATATATTTTAATTTTACATAGTTAAGAGTTCGGTAGCCTACATAGAATATAAATATTTCTTAAATTCGCGGTCGTATAAACAGATACTGGACCTCCTTTGAAAGTTATTGCAGGTCTGTGCGGGTATATTTTATATAATCCCACCAACGACGCCTAAACATGTTCATACATTCGCCAGCCCCAGCGTTAATTGTCACCATTGAACCCGTACCTGCATCCACTCCCCCACCGCAACAGACTCACCCCAAACGCTGCGACTATTTAATTATCTGCCTCGCACGTCATCTCCAAAATAACCGTCAATAAAGCAAATCAAAGTCGAATTTTAGTTGTCGCACTTTACGATTGCTCAACAAAATTAGTATTGGTTATTGACTTTATATTTGATCTTCCCATATAACATATAGCAAGCCATTGGTCACATAAGTCATCTTGATGCAAAGAGCTTGCTTGATGGAACTTACAGGTTGAAAAAGATAGTTCTAAACTGTTTCAAATTGTAAGCCATGCTCATAAATGATGCTCATAAATTATGCTCAAAGGAATATAACAGTTAGTATAACAACGGTTTTAATTGATACAAAAGAGAGAGAGAGAAAAAAATACAGTATCTTTAAAGGAAAGGTATCGTCCCATAAATCCATTCAGAAGTAAACGCAGCCAGGCTTGTAATGTCACTTCTGGCTTTCAATTTGCCCTATTGAAATCTGCTATGTTATTGATCATATATCCGAACCGAACACACTGACATAAGAACCAATGTGTGTTATCGATAGCATCACAGATTTCTCGCAATCAATAAAACAAATCGAAAACCGGAAGTGACGTTTTCAGTACAGCGGCGT
>JAIGNY010001929.1:0-7500 GCA_020152595.1 Chiridota heheva | reverse complement strand
TATGTAATTTAAAATTGATGAGAGTATTGTTGGGCCTTAAATTCAATCAGTCAGTCGGTCAGATGTGTTTTTGTTAGTTTTCAAGCTATGTTAAATATAAATGAATTCACAACGAAACGACAAACTTGCATTTTTTATAACAAACAGTGAGACGTATGCAGGGTACTCTACCAGAGCGTGCAATCTTTTTGATCACTAATTACTTCTTGATCGCCCAAATATAGCGTTATAAAAGAATTAGTGTTTACAATGGCCGTTTTTACACGGCCGTTTTATTAACCAGTCGTGGGGCATTATTTTGAGACCCACCAGGAATCAAACCCGGGACACTAGACTGGAAAGCTTAAGTTTTACCGGACTGCCACGGAGGTTATGTTCTTTATATTTATCATCTTGTTTTGTTTTATTTTAAAATTCTAAGAAGGTGTTAGTAGTGTGATGTATAAGTTTTAAAAGCAAGAAGTCATGGCCAGATCAAAAGAATGGTATTAGTATACCTTGCGGATTGCGAATATAATTTTCTGAAGAAAAAAAAAATCTCTAAATACGATTTGAATTAATTTTTAAGGGTTTAGCAACTGTAAAGTCGCTGGACGATGGTAACTGCTACGTCTTTGAACAGGAAGCTCTTTCTAGTCTTCAGTTGGTGCGAAAAGATTTGAAGTCGAGTGATTTTACGGTTTATATCAACTATAATGACCCAAAGGTAAGCGGCGAAATAATAATTTGTTTGTTTTGTTTTGCACTTTTAGGCAATTGGCGGGGAAAGCAAAAGTAAATCGCAACTGACTTGTATTTATGTGGACCCAAGAAATTTTCCATGATGGGAATTTCAACATTTTTTTCGTAGCTGAACATGATATTTTGTTCAACGAATATGACAAGGAAAATCGTTTAAGAGCCTTTTCCCCTATTAAACCAGGCTGGCAAAAACTAAAAAAAAATCATTGATGCTGTTGACACTGGTCTCGCTTACCTTTTTATGTTGGTTCATTGCCAAAAATTTCTCATACGTAGCTCAGATGTTGTGCCAGACCGCTATTAAACAACAACATGCTGCTTTCTCTAAGGGTACTACTTTTAAAAAGTAGTACCTCCTTATGTGTTCCTTACATTCTAGATTTGAAAGAAGCCCCGAATGTACTATGCACTCCCACTGTTACACCACTTGCCCATAAAAGGGCAATGGACATAATTGCACGGAGAAATGAAAGCATATGGGACCACAAAAGAGGAAAACTGTAATTTCAAGGTTCATAAATTTTCGCAAAACACCAGACAAAATTATTAGTGCGGGAAGCTAAGTATTGCTTCTCAATTCAACCAAACTTAGTCAAATTAGATGATGATACTAAATCCGTCGGTCAGGGGTAAATTGATGCTAAGAATCAAACTGCTATTAATTTTGAACCAATGATTCTCCTGGACTATTCACAATCCAGCAAATACGTCGGTGAAACTTGCCTCTTTAGCTGCATAGTGTAAGAAAGCAACAATGAGACTCGATCAATGCTGGTTACATTTACTGAACATAAGTTTGCATATCATTGGAGGCTATAGTAAAGTCTTAAATTGCTCTCAGTCGACGAGTAAAGTCTTATCATCTTTCCCGTATAATTGGCCGTGTTTTTCAATAAAAGCCTAGAAATTTTGTCACGAAATATTCCTTTCATCTAGATGTATATTTTAGAGAATATATCCATAAACACATCCTTGTTCGAAACATGTCCACTAAGGTAACAGTCATTTAAGGAGGGAATCTCGTCCAAGAAAGTTGTGGGCGAGAAGCTCGATGCGTCACTCGTGAATCTTAACTTATTATATAGTTACGTAATTCCGTAGAGATAATTTATTTGCCTGCTGGTTTTTTTGCACTTTCAATCTTTAGCTAATAATCTCAGAATGGTCCTGCCTCCATTGTTGGTATTCCAGCGGCGTAACTAATGGGGGCAAGAAAGGCAATCGTCCCCGTCCCGGGCCCTATCAGGGAGCTTGTAAAAAATTACCATTATACCGTTTGGCCCGCTCGCCCCCGACCCGTAGGGCCGTAGCTACGCCACTGTGCTACGCCCGAAGAATTCTGGTTAAGGTTTATATTACGGTTCGCATTTATAATGCTTTCTTCTCCTTGACAAGGCGAGCACTACCAAATACCTCAGTGATACAAATGACGAAAATACTGCGATGTGTGAACAAGGGAGGTCTTATTGGGTTGAGATGACTGCTTCGGCGCTACGTTTGAAGAGAAGCTTCGTTAAAAGGACTATAAGTATATGCATTGGACGTGTGGTTACCATATGCTCCGATGATCCACGCGGAGATTTCCTTGCTGTTGCTGGTGGCTTGGGCGACGCTATTAAGAACGCAACTGGTCCCGTCCATGAACGGCTAGATGACGTCGCACACTTTGGAGATGATCTCCGTCATGGGATTAAGGACACTGGAAAAGATATTGTCAATAAAGTCGGTAATTGGTTAGGTAAAATCCGCGGATTTGTTGCAGATTAAGATATAATTAGCTGTCCGGTGAGCATGAATGATCACGACTTTGTGAGAGAATTGAAGACTGAACATTGAATGATATTTGCGTTATTGGTAATTTCAAAAGTAATTAAATCTTAAGTAAGGTGTTCAGTGGCAGCTTATCAGTTTTGAATGAATCAGAAGTTAACGGTTACGGTTGTGTATTGGTAAGAGAATATAGCGACGTGTAATTAGTCAATGTTGGATATGTTTCAGCTACAGAGAAGTGAAATAAACAAGGGAATTTAAACATTAATCTTTAAATGTTTGAATTTTATTATGATTTAATAAGCAAACATAAAAGGTAGTTTATGGATTATCGTCCGTATAGAGAGAACTTGATATACAATCCATTGTATTATATAACATTCTATTTTATAATTATTCATTTCGTGAAGAACATTAACTCCATATGTAAGACGAGTACTATAACCAAATAACAACATCTAACTAGCAAACTGGTTTTGATGCAAGATTTTAATATTATTATTGTTAAGAAAGTATACGTACGGTATCACCCTTCTACAGTAGATTTTCTTCCCAGTCAGCTTGTGGGACATAAAATGGATTACATTTTCAATTGTAGAGGTGCAGTGACTCAGTGGTTAAGGAGTCAAGCTCGTATTCGAAAGGAACCGGTTCCATTCCCGTCGTGAGCGCTGCATCGTGGCCTTAAGCAAGACACTTTACTCTACTTGCTACAGTCCACGCAGCTGTAAAATGAGTACCACCACTGCTGGGGAGCTAATCTGCAATGGACTGGCATCCCGTCCATTGGGAGTCGTGTACTCTCATCCGCTTATGCCACGGAAACTGGCTCTATGAGCCTAATGGCTCGGTGGAATTAGCTTTATATTTTCAATATATCGGAAGTCCGGACAGAACAAACAGAAAACAGTTTGTGAATTAATATGATAGGAAAGGAGTTAAAGTGATAGGTTTAACTTAAGATTTTAAGTCTTTGAAGATTGACTAGTTATGTCAAATCTTTCGCGGTAGCTGTGACTGGGTTAATGTTTTAACTATGTAGTATAACACTCCATTTCCAACTAAATATGGATGAAAATGGGAATGTTAATCTTGCTTAAGTTTCGAAGGCAGTCACAAATCCCTTCTGGAAGTGTTTTCCTTTTCCAGCGAAGTTCTTTTGTATGTTTTTTTAGCTAGTGATGCTTTTCTATTCCCAATCACAAACTGTGGGATAACGATTTATGTAACAATTAACGGTACACGTATTTGGAATACTCACTGGAAAAACAATAAGGTCATTTATTGTAGCGATTTACTCAATAATAATTGTATCCTCTTTCGTATGAAGATTTAACAGAAAGTATTCTTTGCATTCTTTTTGAGACAATTATGAGCTAAGAAAATCTGCCTAGTGTGCGAAGAACAATTTCTTTGCAAACAAAACTTGATAGCCCACATAGACCATGTTTTATCCAAGCTAAGCATGCGTATAAATTTGGGTCAAAGTTTTTTTACAATACTTTAATTAATTATTATATTGTAAACAATCTTAATAAATCACTTTTAAGATAGAAAATTTACTTCGATATGCATAAAAGGAAGAGGAAATATGTCGAAATTCTTCTCTAAATTGCAGAGATGTAACACTAAGATGCTTCCAGTATTGTGCAATTAATCGCATTGTTTCTTAAAAATTACCTTCTTATTCTAGTTAAGTATTATTTTCCCACTTGCAAGTATAGAAAATTGTTGCACAATATAACTTCTACTCTTCAGTTTATAAAATATTATCTGCGCCTCGAAACATTTTATCTTGATTGCAATTTAAGCCACAATATAAGAGAAATGTTGGATTCTTGGTTAAGTTGTTTTTCTGGTGTTTAGTTGTTGTTTTGTACTTACTAGTCAGACAGCCAGGGCAGGTGCCGGGTCGGATTTTCGTTAGACGTTGGTGATTTCGAGGTGTTGGTCGGGAGTGGGGAGCAAGTAATTTTGTTCCTGCTATTCTTGTCGCTACATACCTACAATTCCATGGGATTATTTAGTAAATTATATATTTTTAATTGTGTTAAATGGGGATAGTGAACTCAAATATTTCTCTGTGTGAAATATTCACGTTAATGCAGTGAACGTTGCCCTCGTAAATCCGTAAATATAATTGTTGATGCGAAACTTATATGTGCTATTGCAACTATCTATACAGGATTATTTGATTAAAGGCCAGTTGTTCTCTCTAAAGTACGAGGTCAATAAAATTCAATTCCTGTACTTTGATTGGTGGAAACACAATTGTACAGTGTGCACTCACATTGATAGGCCAATAAGTATCGTTTTGGAATCATTTTAATTAAGATAGGTTGCCTTTAAGGAACGAGATAAATTTATTTGTTCAATACATTTAAAAACAAACTGCTTGAACTATGAACATCGTTATCATATTATATCTCAATCAACAACACGTGTTTTGTTTGCATTTTAGATTATATGATGATATTTTCAGAAAGGAATTTTGAGTGTATCAGCCTTTGCATATCTCCACCGTAATTATATTATACTATTGAATGACGAACGTTAAGTGACCGAAATAACTCAGGACTGGTAGAAGTTAATAATTATTTTGTTATTTTTTGATCTTTTAGAATCTAAATAGCTTTGTCATTTTCAGTTGTTTAGGTTTTAATAATAGCACACAAGATTCCGTTAGTTGTGTCATAAAAGCATTTTTTAAAGTAAGACTTTATTGAAAATAACCACACAAGGAATTGCAGCAAATTATGTGTGTAATAATTACCAAGAGGCCTTGACATCTCCGTCTACCACTTAGCAGTGGCACAATTGGCCTTCAGAAAGTAGAGAAATCATCAAATAATGAGTCATACAACTAGTAATATTCTTTCGGAAAGTGTTCATTAAAAGAGTTTAATAAATATTTAAAACAATATTGACCGTTGTCCAAAATTTCAAAGATTATGTTACTGTAAAAACAGTTTTGTTGAACGTGGCAGGTGTTTAATGTATTACTTGATTAGCCACTTGTTTCATTGGGCTAACAGCATAAGCAAATACACGAAAAGGGTAAAAACGTCATAACCTTCATGACACAGCAGGTCTTGGGTTTTTACTTACCTGCTTTAAGTTGTCATTTTCATTTTACGAAAAACATACATAATTCATTTGAAGAAAAAAAAAATTCCGATTGGATGTAAAGACCATTTGGCAAAGCTTAAGAATACGCAATTTGTACCAAACCGTGTCGAGTAAATCCAGCAAATCAGCAGTGAACATATTTTTGTGACCATCTATATTTTGAAAATTGTCTTCAAAGCTTTGAAATGTTGGTAACGTTTGTTTATTCTCGTAGTAGTTTGTAACGTGAAAATAGAAGAATAGCTTACAAGACAATTGCTAAATTTTTACGGGAATAAAGTTTAATGAGCACCACATTAAGCATTTCAACATTAAGAACTTTTGGCCTTTAGACCCCTTCAACCCGACACCCTCGATTTTCTCAAAATCAGGGGTATTCCTCCCCATTCAACCTGAGAAGACTCTTCACAATTCATTGACTAGCAACCAGCTATTGTTACACCATACACAACATAGGGGTAATATATACCTTCTTAACTGACAGCATCTTCATAGTCTATTCACAGTTTACTTGTTAGCAACCAGCTACTGCTACACTCTACACAATATGTCATTCATCTGGGGCTCAAGCCACATAGCTCCTGTTTAGTGAAGCAAATCAGCTTAGTCCTTGGCTGAGTCTATAACATAAATATACATTATATGCTTGAGAGGACTTTGGGCAAAACACATGAATGATTGATGGACCATTCCTCCTAAAGATGGCTATTTGCTCATAAAGGGAAATTGAAGAGAATGACTTTCCCGTGCAGTAAGCTGAAGTATAATATGTAAGATAAGAATTTGAAGCGTCGGGCAGTGAATTGGAAACTGTTGATTTGTATAATGCTTAAATACATTTTTGCTCTTGATTAAATACTTGTTCCATATTATCCAAGCAAGAAATTATAATGATCAAAATTTACGAAACAAACACCAAATCAGGTGTAAAAACCATGTATAAACTTTTTCATACAATGGAACATTTCGCAGTGATATGCTCTAAGAATAGCCCAGAATGTAAAGGTTTAATCATATAAATTGTATTACTGTAGTCCATTTGCAGATCCCCTTACAAAACAAAAACGACCACAGACTTGTTCCAATTTCCACTTTTCTCCACCAAAACTTTCATATAACAATGAAAATCACCATTGCTTTCCTACCCTTTTAACCCGTATTTTATCATTCTATGACAACCATTAGCATACATTAGCAGCACTTTCATTTTTGACAATCATTTCCAATATCTTATGTGGTGGGTATGTTTTACCACCTTTTCCTACGTTTATCAGATTTCCATAGAAAAATACCTTTTCCCACATCATGGTGGTCAACATGTTGGTTTTTATATGAGGCATGAACTTGGTTGTAAATGGTGGAATTTATAATATGATAAATAAAATTATCAAACTGTATAATCTCTTCGTTACTTTCGTGTTTGCTTCAAGTTCTACTTAAGACTATCGTTTTATGTTCCTTTCATCCCATTGTCTAACAAAAACTCTAATCTACGACAATGCTGTTTAAATGGCATACTGTATGCATTTTAATTTCCTAATATTGCTGTCTTCAAAGAAATTTCATAACATTTGTGTAAAAATAAAAATAATAAAAAAGTTTGCAGATACGTTTATTAAACGTAGAGAACTAAAAAAAAATGTAATAGCAGATTTCGTTTCGATTAATTGGTGGAATCGAAAGGATGCTATAAAGCAATAATGGAAATCATGTCAATTTCATTTTGGACTGAATAATATATATTTTATGGGCTTTGGGATTTGCTTTAATGATATAATTGATATTTTTGGGAATATGTATTCTCTATATATTTTGGAAGTGAGATTATTCTTGAATCAAGGAAATTTTCAATCAGAAACT
>JAIGNY010001928.1:25000-32353 GCA_020152595.1 Chiridota heheva | reverse complement strand
GGGGCACTTTTGTTGTTTTTGGTTCCGATGCTAATAGCACAAGGAACCTATGCAGTCATTCTGGCGTGTATATGTATGTGTGTGGGTGTGTGTGTGTGTGTGTGTGTGTGTCAGCAAGCTTTTCAGCACGATATCTCAAGAACGATAAACTACATTCATGTCATATGTGGTACACAGATAGGCAATGTTCTGTAGATGTGCCCTGTTGTTTTTGTTGGTGATGCCATGCATATTAATGAGTAGGCGGGGCTTAATGTAAAAAAAAATGAATGTTCATATTTTAGCAAGAGCCTGTTTGTTTTGTTTAATATTTGACATAATTATGATGTTAGCTGGTGTGCACATGTTCATTGTACATAAACATTGAATATAATTAATATGCATAGTGGGCGGGGCTTGATATGATTTTGCTGAAAGCACGGTATTATTATCAAATTATTATTCTTAAATTATGTTTATATAGCATTTATTCTAAAAGAAAGCTGTAAGTGCCTTACAAGAGCATGAATATGAAAAAGTTAATTACTTATCAATACATAAAAGAAACAAAATAAAAATGATTCAACACCTAAAACCCCAATAATAGGTAAAAGCTAAAATATCAGCAGTTTACGAATAAAAGAAATAATTAGGTTTTAAACGTTCAGTTCAGATACATGAATAAGATAAAACAGTTAATAACTAAAAAAAACGGTAAAAACTACCAATCTTAAATACAAAACACTAAGAGAAATAGAAAAATTATCAAACAATTAAAAAGCATTAAAAGGTGAAACCTGGGCTGAATTTGTTTTTAATAATATTGAAAAAGTTAAAATAAGTCACTAAAATACTGTTTAAAAAAATGCGTTTTTAAATCATGTTTAAAAGAACTAAGTGATGGGGCATTTCTTATACATAGAGGGTATTCCATTCCTTGGGGACAAAAACCTCAAAGGAGCGATCACCAGTTTTGCTGATAGTTTTGGGAACTTGGAGAAGATTTTGATTAGAGGATCTAAGAGAGCGTACTGGTTTGTATGGTTGAATGACTTCAATTAAATACTTTTGGTATCTCAAGAACAGTAACCTCGATTCATGTCATATCCGGTACACAGATAGCCCATGATATGTAGATATACATATCAATCAGTAGGCGGGGCTTAATGTAAAAATCTTGAGGTCTTCATGTTTTAACAATCGCGTGTCTGTTTTGTTTCATATGTGGTATAGATATGGTGTTAGCAAGTGTACACATGTTCATCATATAAAAACATTGAATATCATCAATATGCATACTGGGCTGGGCTTAATATGATTTTGCTGAAAAGAGCTTGTAAGCTTTTAAACCCATTAATTTACACGCGGCGTTTGTCGCTCAAGGGACGATGACCCCCTTTCTTTGTTTTAAAAACTCAATATTGCTCGAGAGGGACTTATTCTATTGTTTCCTTCATAACACTTTTCATCTGAGGTGAACGTCTTGTCCGTCCAACTCATTGACTGACCTAGAGACTGGTCAGTGACGGCCTTGGACATGTCCTCATAATTGAATTGTCTGAGTTCAAGGCCTCCGTTTAGTCAATCATTGGCGTGAACTTGACTTGTAAAATGTTTCGCCGGTGTTCAATAGTCATGAAATATGGTTCAAGGTCTAGAAGAAAGAAGAAAAAAAATATATATCTATATATATTTGTTTATACTGGTATAATAGACAAGCTAGACGCGGTGCTCGGTTTACCTCTACCAAGGATATATGACATGTGGCATTCCCAATCCTTACTTTAAACTATGCCTAAAGAAACTGTGTACCCCATGCAGTGGCAATAAAAATTAACATCTTGCTTTATATGATTTCTTTCGGGGAAATGTACTTTTACGATTGATATTTGTACATTTTCGCCACCATAAACTGATTAAATCTATTTTGATTGAAATATATGACATTGTTGATATTTCTTCTTAATAATGAGGGGGTGTCACACTTAGGAAACCATTACAAGATTACATTGGTTTTGTGGGTACTTCCTTCATAATTCTAAATACTCCAATCTATTGTAAATACTCACTAGCCAGCTAAAAGAAACAAATAAACAGATAAACGAGAATGGAACATATATCATTCGTTATGTTATTTTGACATCCTGGGGTCAGTCTTGGGTCAGTATTAACCGCCACTGCCACTGCATCCTGCCATACATAAGTTCAGCAAATGACGGAATCCATTTTATAATGCATATACATGTAGATAAAACATGGAGAAAGATATGAAAATATAGGCTACTATTCAAACTAAGCAAACAAAACATGGAGAAAGATATGAAAATATAGGCTACTATTCAAACTAAGCAAAGTTTCGAATGCAGCCTGAAAACCAGATTAAAGACGGCTATTGAAGATTTGAAACGTGCTTACTATCAACAAATATTCATATTTCTCATTTTTAATGCAATCATCTTAGATCTTTCTTAAATCGTGTTCCATGATATGAGATATGCCCTGATATCTAGGAGGCGGTTTATCTCTAAAAACTTGACCATCAGGTCTCCTCCAGTGGCGTAACTGGTGTAGGGCCCGGGTGGGGTTGAAGCGTTTTTAGCGGATTTGAAGTCTCAAAATATAATTCTGACACACTCGAGTCTCCAAAATGCTCTTAGTTGTTGAATAACGTCAAGGGTTAGTTCAGGGATCAAGTCTATCTTCAAAATGAAAGAGGACTTCAAAAGAAACGAAATAGTGTGAAAGAAGGTTTTAAAACTTATTCCGTTAAGGATATATTTAAATTTTAAAGCTTGGTATCAGAAACGACTGAAATCTGACTAGTTATGATGTCATAGATTCATATTCCTTAAAGTCTTTATGTATTCTATCACATTTTGTACCAAAATAAAAGTTCGAGCTACCAAAATAAAAGTTCAGCGGTACCAAAATAAAAGTTCAGCCTTAGTAAAATAAAAGTTCAGCGGTAGGAAAATAAAATAAAAGTTCAGTGGTACGAAAATAAAGGTTCAGAGGTGAAAAAATAAAACTTAATTGCCCTTGTGGGCCACTATACATACGTAATTCAGCAGTATACAATAATATTTTTTATGCCATTTTAATCAATTTAAGTTGAGCTCTATGTAAATTTCTATGAAAACGATATGTATAACCTTTTAATTGTATTTAAACCGATAATAAATTAAAAGTACGATACAAATAAGTTATTCAACGTTCAGACTTTTCCTGTACATTTGCGTAAAACCATAATACCTCTTTATCGTGAGTAAATTTACCAATTGCAAATTGTAAATGAATACTAAGAGAAGGAATGAAGATTTTAAACAATTTTGAAGATTTATTTATAACATAGTGCGCAGTTATCGTATAGTTGACCAATAACTGAAGGACCTGTACATTGGAACGACCGCGGAGCGGACAGTGGCGTAGCCAACATTAACTAAGTCCAAGAAGGTCCTATGAACCCCTACCATGAAAAAGTGTTCAAATTTAGCTCACTTATGACAGTAATTTTGTTTTTTAAAAGCAATAAGATATATAAAAAACAAAGTTTATCCTAATTTTTGAAGAAGAAAAAGTGTGTGTGAGGGAGGGGAGGGGGTCAGGACCCCATTCACCCTGGCTACGCCACTGACCGCAGAGATTGCCCTTTTCTCAAAAATATGAAGTTGATCAACTTTTCAACGAAACTTTTAAATCTCCATGAAAGCTAAGAAATAATGATTAAAGTATCATTTTTAAACTGCTATTGCTGTGTGGTTGTATAAAGGACTAAGCAATTATCCCATTTTTGTTTCCGAATTCCGATGAGGTAGCATCAGAAACCTATGTAATCATGATGGCATGTGTGTATGTATGTATGCATGTATGTATGTATGTGTGTGTGTGTGTATGTATGAGTCTCTCATACCTAAATAGAGGATATCCTCTAATTACTGTAATAAAACCCACCCAAAATTGCATTCTCGAATTGCTGCTCATGTAAGTAATGGTGTATGTATGTATGAATGTGCGTATGTATGTATGAATGTGCGTATGTATGTATGAATGTGCGTATGTATGTATGTGCCTATGCATGCATGCATGTATGCCTGCCTGCATGTATGCCTGCATGTATGTATGTATGTGTATATGTATGTATGTATGTATGTATGTGTGTATGTATGTATGTATGTATGTATGTATGTATGTGTTTGTGACGGCGAGCTCGTAAACGCGGTATCTCAAGAACGATATACTTGATTCATGTTATATGTGGCACACAGATAGCCCATGGTCCGTAGATGTGCCGTAATGTTTTTGATGGTGATGTAATTATTAATGAGTGGGCGGGGCTTTATATAAAAAAATCTTGAAATGTTCAAATTTGTAAAACCATATATCTGTTTTGTTTCATATTTGGGATAATTATGATGTTAGCTGGTATATGCATGTTCATGACGTAAAAACGTTGAATATCAATAATATGCTTAGTGGGCGGGGCTTAATATGATTTTGCTAAAAAGAGATTGTAAACACTGTACCTCAAGAACGGCAAACTGGATTCAAGTTATATTTAATACACAGATAGCCCATGGTCTGTAGATGTGCCCTATTGTTTTTTATGGTGATGCCATGCATAATAATGAGTAGGCGGGGCTTAATGTAAAAAAAAATGAAAAGCTCATATTTTAACAACCGCATGTGTTTTGTTCATATTTGGTCTAATTATGTTCTTCCCTAGTACATACATGTACATGACGTAAAAACATTGAATTTCCCTAATATGCATAGTGGGCGGGGCTTATTATGATTTTGCTGAAAAGAGCTTGTAAACACGGTATCTCAAGAACGGTAAACTGGATTCATGTCATATTTGGTACACATGTAGCCCATGGTCTGTAGATGTGACAAATTGCTTTTGATGATGCCATGCATAATAATGAGTAGGCGGGGCTTAAAGTGAAAACCTTGAAATATTCTTTTTTTTAACAACCACATGTCTGTTTGTTTCATGTTTGCTATAATTATGATGTTAACTGGTATGCACATGTTCATGGTGTAAAAACGTTGAATTTCATTAGTATGCATAGTGGGCGGTGCTTAATATGATTTTGCTGAAAAGAGCTTGTAAATACAGTATTTCGAGAACAGTAAGCTGGATTAATGTATCATGTGGTACACAGATAGCCCATGGTCTGTAGATGTGCCCTATTGTTTTTTGTGGTGATATCATTCATATTAATTAGTGTGCGGGGCTTAATATACAAATCTTGAAATGCTCTTATTATGAAAATCACATGTCTATTTTGTTTATTATTTGTTATAAATAATGATGTTAGCGAGTGTGTATGATTTTATGGTATAACAATTTTGAATTTCATTAATATGCGTAGTGGGCCGGGCTTAATATGATTTTGTAAACAAAAAGCACAAGTAAACATGATATCTCAAAAACTATGAACTGGATTCACATCATGTGTGGTACACATGTAGCTCATGGTCTCTGCAGATGTGACCTATTGCTTGTGGTGGTGATTCATGTATATTAATAAGTGGGTGGGGCTTAATGTGAAACGTTTGGAAAAGATATAAATGAGCAATTGTATGACCGTTTTGCGTCATATTGGGCATGGTAATTTTGTTGGTTATTGTGTACATGCTTATGTTATCAACAGATGTCATGGTGGGCGTGGCTTAATGTGAAACTGCTAGAGGATGTAAACGCCATAAACGGTATAGCAGATTTATGCTATACGTGGTACACAGATAGGTCATGGTCTGTACGATCTAATGTTGTGGTAGTGATGTCATGAATGCCAATGAGAAATCGTTTTTGATTTATATATACTTTGATGATGTTTTTAATTATTGTGCAAATGCTAATGTTGTCAACATTTGTATTGATCTGCTTGGTGGGTGTGGCTTATGAATAAATATCATGGAACAAATATTTCATGAGATGCAATGACATGACAGTTAATATAAATTTTGCAAATCAATCAGCTGATGCAAAAGCATCGGAAGCACAAAGCCTTTTGGTTCTGGTTTATTCATAGGAATGTTCATATTAGACACGTTGGTGTTGGCCGTAGTCTTTAGCAATACCTGTCTCCACATCACTATGTGCATGGCGGTAAATGATCAAGCCGAGCAGGCGCCATGCCCTGATCCTTACACTGGCCCTCGACGCCCTGCATTTGTGAATTGTTTTCAAGTTAGATCAGGCATTTGACATTTAGAAAATGACAACACTAACCCCGATGAGATGTCTATTTGTCCTTTTTTTTAAACTTTTCACTAAATCTTTCCAAACAGTTAGAGCTATCAGTGACCACATGAGATAGCCGTTCGTGGTGGTAGCGCGGCATTGACAGGTTCACGCCGAGTTCATTTGCAGGTTTCAATTTCACTGGCCTTCCAGCTCCGCTGATAGCCTTGAGATGATAATTATATTTCATCAAGTGACCTTCGTACAAGTTCAAATTAATTAGCTTCTACTAAAGGTCAGCATACAGAAGAAGTGATCGATACGAAGTCAGTAATTCAATGCTTACAAGTTCTTGGCATAAACAGATAAAGAGATTTGTTGCATGCTGGACATGCATTTCCAGGTTAAATCATTTATGTGTTAGTCCATACGCGGTGCATGTGGCTGCTTTTCCCATATCAAGGCTCTAGAATTCAATTTATATAACGATTTTTTTTTTTTTTTAAACCGTAATATATTTTATTTCATATCAATCTTTTGAAAATCCAAATTAGCAAACTAATCTATTAAAATCGGCTAAAACTAACAAATCTACAGCTTCTCGTATGTTTAGACTTAATATTATTAGCCTATTTATTAATCATTTATAAGTTGTTCCAGATCCTTTATCAGATGAAAAGCGTTCCATTTTCTTCAAATCTATTGCTTTTTGATCCTCTGTAAAAATATATTTAATAATATGATTCAACAATGACCAACATTTTTCAGATTTTCATCAAAATATTGCCTTCAATATGCAAATTATATGATACTATGGACAAGTAGAGGAAGAAACTGAAGAAGAAACAGATGGTTTGCTTACACATAATATGCGATATTTAAAGATATTTAGTTATGTGGGGGGAGGGGGGACCAAAAAATAACATGAATTATTGAAATGACGCATGATGGGGACGTAAAATAACTTGCCAAATTGATGCATGATGTGTATGCATATGGGAAAAAAGTATACCACTTTTAAATTTTAGAGACCAGCGACAGTTAATCAAATTTTGATTGTAAGCACAACATTTGAGAGACATCCACATGCAGTGCTAGTGGAGGAACAGTCACCCACATAAACTCGGCCAAATAATAGGGGTCCCAAAGTTGAATTTTAGGGCTCCAAATACCGTTAGAGCTCC
>JAIGNY010001928.1:0-20000 GCA_020152595.1 Chiridota heheva | reverse complement strand
TTATAGATCTAGCATTCCAAATAGCAAACTTTGAAGATGAAACATAAGATGAAATATTATCAGGGTTCAATGCATCAATTTGTGAGACTTCTCTTTGATCCTCTTCATTACTGATGTTTGCGTTTCTTGAATAGCTGAGAATGTTTGGAATGTGAGATCCAGCTCTTCGCCCCCTTTTTGTACAAGGCAACAGAATACCATTGTGTGTTAATACATTGTACTTACCCACAGGCAATTTGCTGCCATGATTTCTAAGTTCAAGTAGTTCTAGCATGGAGTACCTCATTGACAAATAGGATAAAATATAATGTTTTAAGTCCTGTATCATTTAAAAACATGCAAACCAGCTTGGTTAATCAATACAATTTAAAAATTAAATTCTTTGTTTAACACATTTTAGAAATGAAATTCTTTATTGAATGCATACATCAGTCTGAAGCAGCTGCTTAATATATTTCTTTTAGCATTTTTAAAAAAAAGAAAACTACCTTCTGATATCATTTTCTACCAGACTGCCAGATCTTTCAGTAGTAATCTGTCCATCCTTCCCTGAATCAAATTTCCTAAACTCTTTCTGTAATGCCATTGGTTTATCCTCTTTCCTATTAGCAGTGCTGTTTCAGCATTTTCTTGCCACAAGAATGCTTTACACCTGCGTGAAAATGTTTTACCCCATAGAAATCGGTAAGTGACTGCGCTATTTGGGAGGGGTGGGGGTAGGCTGAATTTGCAATAACAGATTTTTGCCTCTCAATCAAGAAGGACATATCAAAATGTTTCATAAATGTGAAAAAAACTTAAAATATTGGTATACCTTACCTCAAAAGATAATGTCAAAAGAAATTTTTTAAATGACATGCGAGTTTTGCGCATCATACTTTCTTGCGGTCCGTGGCTAGACAGAGTTGATGAAGTTCTGAAGTGAAAAAGAACATCTAATCAGACTTTGGTTTTGTCCTCTCTTTGCATGCAATTTGTTCTTTTATGTCTTTACAAAAATTGTACTTTTCTACAATTTACTTTTCTACTGACTGGATTGCTACTCCTAAACAACTAGTTGTAAAAAATGGACTATATTGTGGTACATCTGCCATTGAAATATTCCAGGATTGTTGATGGATGTTAATTTAACAGTTTATCTCTAGAATTTAGTGTGTCCTGTGTTGTTTTAACTGCTGTATGATAGATGCAATATCAATCTTCCATCTGAAGATGCGCTGTAAAAGAAAAAGAAACACAAATCAAATCATGTCACACAAGCATGACATACTATTTTCCTAAAAAAATGACAAAATAAAAGTGTGACTAGTGACATCTATATAAAAGATACAAAACACCTATACAATTTTCATGATCATTTTTCAGGTTCACAAGTTTAGATAAATAACAATCATCTTGATAGCATATAGCAATCTGGCTGATATTGCCCATCAGCATTTATATGTGTCACTAGTCCTTGACAGCTTGAAGAACTTGACCATTTTATGTATATTTTCATGTTGGTTGTAATGAAACGGCTTACCCCAAAATTAATATTTAATTTGCTCATTGATTATAAACGTTTAAATATTTTTGATAATTCCTTTCTCTTCACTGAGTTGTAAGAACTCAAAACTTTCATCTAGTATTATCTGGGGTATCATTTTTTCTAAAATATAGAAGATTTGAATAAAAATGGATTTTTGAAGTGATCTGAAGGGATTATTTTACAATACCTTACGCAAACAGGAAGATCGTCTCATGGTGTTCAAGTTATGATACATCCGATACAGTCATCCATCTTCCATGCTCCTTCCGCCGGTATCCCAAGAGTTCTGTCATCTCGAAGGCGCAGCTCTGGATTGGGTTGGATCTTACATAAGAGACAGAACTCAGGACGTCAACATAAATGGCACACTATCATCTAGTGTTTATCTCCCATTCGGGATCCCACAGGGCTCAGTCCTTGGCCCCCTCTTCTTCACCGTATATTCTAGACCAATCGCTGCTATCACTAGGAAACATGGGCTTAGTGTACATCTATATGCTGACGACACTCAACTATATCTATTCTTTAAAATGAATACTCCAAATGCTGAACTTTCAACCTGTCAACGTATTGAACAATGTGTGTTAGATATAAAATTTTGGATGACTACAAACAAATTGAAGTTGAACGATGAGAAAACATGGCTTATTTTTGTCACTTCTAAATATAATCATGATGAAAATACAAACCCGACAGATTTAGATTGGTGATTCCATCATACAACCTTCCTCCACTGCTCGCAATCTTGGTATAATTTTCGACAACACCATGTTTATGGAATATCATGTGATGAAACTCTGCCAATCTGCCTTCTTTCATATCAGGAACATCAACAATATTCGGAAAATTTCATCTGATGAATCAGCCGCCACAATTGTCCATGCCCTTGTAACATCCAGGCTGGATAATGCTAATTCCCTGTTGTACGGCATCTCAGACAAGTTGATTGGAAAGATTCAGCGCGTGCAGAATGCAGCGGCCCATATTTTATCAAAAACCAGAAAATATGATCACATCACACGCATCTTAAAACGGCTCCACTAGCTTCCAATCCGTCATCGTCTCAACTACAAAGTTATGCTACTCACATGGAAAGCCCTCAATGGCAAATCACCGATGTACCTTAAGGAACTCCTCACACCATATTCATCATGTCGTAAACTAAGGTCTGCAGATAAAGGTCTTCTAGCTATTCCAAGAACTTCCACAGCTGCTAGTGACAAGGCCTTTGCCGTAGCTGCACCTAAGCTATGGAACTCTATTCCTTTAAACATTCGTTGTTGTACTTCCTTAAACATCTTTAAGAACAATCTCAAAACATACTTGTTCACCATTGCTCATGATTGACTTTGTTTACATTCCTGGTGTTTGTCATATGTATATGTTATATGTTCTATGCAATTTATTCGCTTTGTTCCTTTTCAGCGCCTTGGATTATGTTCGTATAGATAGATTGGCGCTTTAAAAATGTATAATTATTATTATTATTATTATTATTATTATTTCCTCTTGAAATTACAGTACTATCAACTATTCCAAAATTGTATGTACCATTTCCAATCAGCCAATGCAATAATTGCTATGAAACTATAAGGAACCTGCTTTTAGTAAGTACTGTACAAAGTGGCTTTTTGACCTGCATCGGATGACGAATGGAGCTCATTGTATGATATCAAAAAATAAACTTAACATTATGTCAAATATACAATAGTGTGTAGGAAATGCCATCTAGTTTTATGCAGAATCTTGTAAGAATGAATACAAAATCTACATATCAATTAGCAATCATAGCTAAGGTTGGGGAATGATGCATGGTGTATTGGTCATATTAGTCAGGAGTATTGGGGACTACATTACAGTCTCCATGCTAGAAACTGTAAACTTACCCATTGGTCAGATCTTCCATATGCACATTAAAACCTAGCATACTGAGGCGCAAATTAGCACACCCAGATAACCCTGCAATACCAATCAACCGTGTATAGTTACAATGTACATGGCCTAATTTAAACTATGGAACGGCTGGAACTAATAGCCTTTTAGTAATTAAAATAATTCTGGTTCTAATTCAAGTATAGGCTGACATATACTTCAAAATGTGCAGTCATATTTAAGCCTTGAATTCCAGATGATACTTCAAGTTTCAGCTAGGAGTGGATGACAGTACTAACCTTTTGGCAATATCAACCTCCATCCCACCCACTAACATCAATCATACTGCACCAACCATCTCAATTCCATCCTCAAAATGTAATAATATTTCTGCATGCACGTAGGTGCAACACTGAAAGGCCCCGTCCTAACCATTTATATGGCTAACCACACCTCTACGCCCCCCCCCCCCATCCCCCACAAAATCAAATAGAATACAATAGAAAATCAAGGACATTAACATGCACTGCTTTAAACATGACGTGTTGGCAGGTTGGTCAGTATAAAGTCTGCCTAACGAGTAGCATGTGTGTTAGGCCTATCGGTACTAGTGAGATAAAACACCTCACTCAGTGCTACTGACAGTAGGGCACTATTTGCAAGGCAATCCTTGCATGCTGAGTGAGACAACGCACAATACACTCGTAACGTTGAAAACCACTCAGACAACAACAAATAACATAATCATGAAATGAAAACTCTTCTCAAAACTGACAAAAGTACTTACGAGCTATGATTTTGATTTCATTAGCGTCTAAAAACTTTAAAATTTTCTTTCAAACCAAGTTACAAATGAAATGATGAACATTTTGTACGTAAAAAAACATCTAAATGACGGAAGAAATGACATTCCGTTATTTCGCAAATCCCTCTCTAGGCAACGCGTATACAATTACTGTGCGCATCACCCGAGAGCATTGGCACTGCTATTTTGAAAATGTTCGTCAGTAAATGCGCACATAGTGCAGTAGCAGAGAGCGTGACGTCATTCGTCATATACTACGTATAGGCCGAAGGCCGAGAGTCGAAACTCTTATACCTCAGTGCGTGATACTTTTTAGTTCTCTTCCACTAATATTGGTTCCAACTGAGGGCAGTAGATATGTCGATACATTGAAAATTGGAGTCAATAAAAAATAGGCAAACTGCAAATTTCACCTAAAAAATAAAAATTGAAATTCTTTAATAACAAAAATTAATCATATTTATATTAATTTAATCATAACTTGTATTTCTAGCCAAGATTAATGTTCTTTTTATTTCTAGTAAGAAGACAAAAACAACGTTTTCTTTTTACAGTACATGCAGAACGACAAAGCTTTAACGCAGCGTTAGATTGTAGACAGGCATGTATCGCACGAACTTAGGCCTAACTGATAAGTATATTTTAAGAAAAATACTACGCGAACAACCTTTCTGATAAAGAATAAATAATTGAAACTAGTAGATGTCTTGAACAATTTCGGTAAACCTAAAATAATGTGCTATTTTAATTGTGCCAGTTGTTGTCGAACAGTCTAAAGCTAGCTAACGTATGTACCGCGTTAGTTTAAGTTAAACCGACGTAAACGCTGACAAATATGGGCAATAATTTTAGTTTCGATTTAAGAACAAGAATAAGTTGCTTATCAAATCATATTTTATTCAGACATGTATGTAACGTTTTATTACTTTCACAAAGCGTTGCCGGGGTAATCTTGGGCCATTGTGTTGCCTTGCCAAGCTACAGTAACGTTAGTGTAACTTAGGCCTACATTGTGTAAAATCATGCACTTGCAATTTGGTAGCATAACGTTAGGAGTCGGACTATGTACATTACCATGGTATTGACTTGTAAATGTCTGTCATGATAAAAAGGCCATGCTTGAGACGCAGCATTACAATTGTTACCTAGGGTGGGTGGGCATGAGACCAATATAGGCCTAGGTCTAATTAGTTTTATAGTTGGTTATCAACAAAATACCCATCAAACAATGTCTAAACCAACTGGCAGATAGGTGTGTATAAAACAAAGTAAAAGTAAGTTAAGTGACAACTTGTTTAGATAGGTAGAGATACAGTAGATCAAATTGCTCACTTATTACTTTTATTTCTGTTTTAATAAACTATTAAGTTTTCAGTTTCATTCACATTTTTCTGTTCAACATCATTTACCAACAAATGCAAACCCTAAATTCATAAAGTTTAAATCAAAAAATTATCATAAAACTCTTTGGAATAGGCCTATATGTTGTATTGCAGTCTGCATTTTTTATTTTGTGTATTACTTATTAAAGTTGCTTTCAATTTGTTTCAAAAGTTTATCAAGTTCTCAAGTTGGGAAGATAAGAAAGCTCCACTTAAGAGAATTTTGCTTCATGCAATTTCTCTTCTCATTGATAGGCGATCTTTAGTTCTGCTCTCATTTGTTTTTGCTTTGGTATCCAATGAACAAATTATTACAGTGCAATAGTATTCCAGCTTTTATGTTGTATGATTGTTAAAAATCATTGACTGTACTACAGAGTATGAATATTTTTTGCAATGTAAATTAATTTTGTACCAGATATTGGTTAGCTAAATACCTGTATATCATTTTGTAGTATACAATACCCTGCCCAAATGTTTTCTGACTCCAGGCACATGTATAATGATTTTTCTTGGTAGTGGAATGTACTATTATCAGGTTATGAGGATATGACATGGTAATTTTAGTGTACCCTTTTCATACATACAATTTTGTCTGCCTAACCAAAAAAAGACACAAACCCCAAGTGAAAATTCAACATGAAAACCAGCAGACCAGGATTTTATTTGCAGTAAACAGACATGAAAAATCAGTCTTTTACTAGGCTTAACTCAAGTTTTTATACATAACATTTTGTCTGCCTAACCAAAAAAAGACAAACCCCAAGTGAAAAATTCAACATGAAAACCAGCAGACCAGGCTTTTATTTGCAGTAAACAGACATGAAAAATCACATTGTCTTTTACTAGGCCTAACTCAGTTGAATATAAGCCACACTTTACAACCATTGGGATCTATAGTTGTTAGACTGCATAGGAAGAACCAAAGATTTAGTTGATGTCTGTATCTTTCTTAAAAACTCATATTGTGAAATAATAACATACTGTGGTATATCTATACCTACATCAACATCACTTCACAAAGTTTGCTGATTTCAGCTAAAGCTGTAGTGATAAGTGGAGGACTTATGGCAGTACGTTCATCCAGAGAAGATGTCTCTTAAGGAAACTGTCAGGAATGTTTGTAAAGTTGATTACCAGTTGTTAAAGTTAAATTTATACAGGCGATCATTGCAGAAAATCAAAATTGTGATGTCAAAGCTTGTAACTTATTCTTTTGTAAATTTGTTACCTCAACAATGAAGTCCCAATTCCTCTATCATAAGTGTACATAAAAAGCTATAGGAATGATTTTTAGAACTTAATGGCAGAATAATGTGTTGATCTGTTTTTAAAAACCTGAATTTACACACCATTTCATGTAAGCTGTACCAGTTATTTAAGTTAATTGATGTATATCTCCTGTATTATTTACAAATTATTCTTTCTTTACCCTACACACAATTGAATTATTTAACTGTTTAATGTGTTCCCTTCAACACCACAAACTTAATAGGTTTGAGATGGGCGTGGCAAACTACCGATTCATTGGGTTGAACCACATAATATGATAATAAGAGTTAATAGCTTTTGCTGACAAAATGAGCCCAACTGTAACAATGATTGCATGTATCATAGAGCTAGTGTGTGAGTTATTTGCCTTCACCTTGTTTGGCATAAATAATGTTCCCTTCACAAATATCCAAATATGGGTTATTTTATTTCTAGTATCCATGAATTCTTTGCCAAGTTTTGTTTTAATTCAAGCAGTATACACAAAAAATCACCAGGCGAATTAAGTTGGTTTGGGCAGCTAATTTGAAGCAAATTATAATAGCCTAAATTCTTGTTAATGTTACTTAAGTTCTAACTTGCATGTAGTCTTGCAAGAATGTAGCTAGTATTAGTCATATCCCACAATACACTTTCTGACATTACTGGTGGCGTTCGTGAGGCCGCAGACCAGTAAACAACAGCAATCCTACAATGTCAGCATACAGAAACGGGTTAAAGTGAAAGAAATTATGGCCAAACGGTGATAGATGATTCGAATCCATAACTAAAAAGAATGTAGCCTTTTGTGTAGGCCTAACGGCTAGGTCTGAATTTGAATAGGTTAAGTTGGCAACTTGAATTCTTCAACCTTTTTCATACTACCCGATAATCCCGAGCCTAAACTAGATTTCAAGAACTAGGCCTAGATCCACCTTAGTTAATATTACATTGTAAAATATTTAGGATCACAGATGTCTGACTGCGTACGCCTAGCTTTTATAAAATAAAAACAGGCAGACTACATTTACTACGGGACCGGGAGTGTACAGGTGGCTAGGGCCGGCCCATCGCTAACGTTATTCGTTAAATAGGCCTATTCTGTTGGCCGACCTTCACCAACTAGGCTAGGACCTAGGTGTAATGCATAACGTCTTCGATAAGGTTAGGCAGTAATTATTTTTAAATGCTTTAACCTTTAAATCTGCCAAGTTTAGACGTAAAACAATGAGTAATAAACACATTGGCATCGTACTGTATCGTACCGTACCGGTATCGCGAAAAGTATCTACATTATATGCATGGTTTGCCAAAAAATTTTCGCACTTGTTCCATGGATGACGTCAAAATCAAAGTTGTTATATTAATGACTTATAAAATTATTGGCTTATTGAACTAAAAGTGCATAAAAAGTAAAAATAAAATTTAAACAACTGTACAAAAAATTTAAATCATTAATTTCCCTAGAATATTTAATTTACACATTTCTTTGGTATGTTCTATTTTTGAAATACTTGATTCTCTACTGCCCTCACTTGGAACCAACATGGGTGGTTGACTTAAAAAAGTATCACGATTTTGTTACACTGTAGGTATAGGAGTTTCGACTCTCGGCCTTCGGCCTATATGAAATATAGGCCGAATGACGTCACGCTTTCTGGCAGTAGTGTTAGATTTAATGCTATATGCAAGTTGACTATCGTCGCTCTATTGTGCGACAACTTTTCAACTAATTAGATACATCCATCCTTGACGCTGTTTGAAACTAAGTCAGTTGCAAAGGCTCTTATACAAAACGCAACTTTTCAGAGTTTTCTTTAATAAACAAAACGTAAGTGAACTTCTCAATATAGTATCATTGCATATATCTATTTATTTTGTATTACGTAAAAGTGTCCATGACGATAAAAGGCATTGCCAAAAGTTGACTGCGATCGTCGCCTAGCTTTTTTAGCGCGTATAGTCGAAATTCATCTACGCTTCTATGATAAACCAATGCAGCAGTTTCAACGTTATAAGGTATTTAGCGTTTTCTGACTGTTTATATCAGCCATGTCGTGTTTATAGACCTTTTCAAACTGAGTTTAGCCGAACGTGATTTCTTCAGTAATTCAACCAATCTAAATGCTGGAGAAACTTTTCCTTTTTTTTTAAACCAATCAGGTGCAGGCTTGAGGAAAAATGTAAGCAGCAATACGCGCGCGTATTTCCTTCACGCACGTATGATACTTTCTCTTGAAAATATTTTTTCATACGCTTGGTCTAATACCGTGCGTGAATTGTGCAGTCGGCCAAGATTCCTGCAGTATTTTATTCTCTAATAAGATCCTCCAGTATTCACTTGGTTGGTGCTACCGGGAGAAAACTTTATTTACTGGAGTGAAAACAAAGCTGTGCGCGAGACAACGAACGGTAAATCCGTATGTGTCTGCATGTGGTATGCAAAATCAGACAAAATATGCAAATTGTTAGCTAAACTCTATTTTCACTACTTAGATGCTTCGTTAGTTGGTTGTGCAATTAATAATAATAATACACATATATTTATAACGCGCCCCTTTGAACTAAATCGTCAGGAGCGCGGAACAGTAAGTAAAGTAAATGATAAGATATATAAAACAAATGAAGTATAAAACTAGAAAATTAAAAGCAAAAAATTTGAAAAACCTAAAATATGAATACGCAATTAATCAATACATAATTCATAGGCTAAACTAAAGAATAAAAGCTGAACATGCTGAATAAGAAATATAAACAAATGAAGTAAAACAAATAAAGTAAAAGTACAAATTACTGAAATACCTAAAAAGTATACACAATGAATCAATACATAAAACAAAGACTAAAGATTATAAGCACATTTAAAAGGTGGGTTTTCAGTTGAGATTTAAAAACATTGTAACAGTGAATTGCACGTAATTGAACGGGTAAATTATTCCACAAGGTACAGGCAGCAACAGAATAAGATCTTTGACCAGCAGATTTAGAATTGAATTTTGGTAAAACAAGAGTTGGAGCAGTTGACTGTCTGGTAAAACGAATTGGATTAAAAACTTTTAAATGTAAGTAAGAAGGTCCGGATTTATAGACAGATTTATGGGCGAACATGAGAATTTTGAATTTTATTCTAAACTGAATAGGTAGCCAATGAAGGTTAAACAGAATTGGAGTGATATGGTCGAATTTCGTGCAGGATGAAAGCAGACGAGCAGCATGGTTTTGAATTTTCTGGAGACGTTGAATTTGATAATTTGGTAAACCAACAAATAAGCTATTACAAAAACCAAGTCTTGAACTAATAAAAGCATGAACAAGAGTGGCAAGCATTGAGAGCGGTATGTACTTCTTGACTGAGAAAATGTTACGTAAATGCCAGTAGGCATTTTTACAAACAGTTGCCAAGTGGGCATTATATGAGAGACAACTATCGAATATAACCCCTAAGGTTTTAATAATAACAATTAATTGAAGTTTATATTGATTGTTACGGACGATCAGACATTGTACGTTATACTGGTACACCTGCTGGGTAGGCATGTTTAACATACCGTGGTTGAAATTCAGGTCAGTTGCGGAAATTTTAAATGTGACCAAAAACAAATGATACATTTTTACCGAAAACTCAACAAAACGACGCCACATATCCCAAAGCGATCAGCATACGTTGCCTGAAAGGCAAATTTGTGCCTTAAGTGGTTGAAATTCGGGCCTACTATGCTACGTATTGCAGATGATATATAATTGATAAACAAACACAGCTTTGTTTTCACTCTAACGGCGCGCGGCTATACCGTCTGATGACCTCGGGTCACGAATCCAACCAACTGAATACGATTGATCTATTATGGACACGTAAATCTCGGCCATGTGACATTATTTAAATCAGTTAATCGGAAATTGCTGATTCAGATTTAAAAAGGTCTATAGCGTATACTACAGTCAGATGTTATCTGACTAATCAGTACCAATAACAAGAAACTTCATGATGATACTGATCACAGGTGTTCCAAGCGTTATGGCAACCTATACTCATCTACATACATATAACTCATATTGGCCTATATGTAGATGAGTATATAGGTTGCCATAACGCTAGGAACACGTGTGATACTGATAGCCTAACGAGCCTAACGTTATGCCCCCAAAATGTAAACGAAGGCAATTCTTAAAGTTTTTCCAGTGATATAAATATCACACTCAATGCGCAACATTAACAACTTGCACAGTTCAACTTGTGACTTCAGCTGTAGCCTAACCGACGGCAGGCACAGATGGCGAATTGCGAAGCGAATAAGTAGTCCTGATCGTATTCTTAGGGCAAACGTGGAAACTTCTTTTAGTTACTCAGCATTCCCTTAATTCCTGGTGATGTAAGATCGCAAAATTGTAATTGTTTTATAGTAAAACGATTTAACAGCTGACCGTAAAAAGCTTAATAAAAACCATTTCTTCAATCTTTAAATTTCAATAATTCAAACAGGCCCAAGACGCCTACATACTCCATATTGGTACGGCTGGTTAACGCAAAATGTATCAAATTCGAGTTTACTTAATATTTAGCTTGCAAAGAAGATACAAATTAACCTTTTTCCTTACACTTATGACAGATCGGGAGCAACCCAAAAAACTGGGTACTTTAAAATACCCAAAACATTGGGTACTTTGATGTATTACGTCATTGCATGACTCTACACATTTGACTAGCCCACACTAAACATATGAGGTTTCTCATTTTCCGCTCCGGATTGTCTAAAATTTTAATGGATATCCTGAAATTTTGGAGACTGATAGTAAATAGATATTCAAAACTTTCTGCCGCTGTTTTTTGAAATTCACGGTTGCCTTTTTTTAAGAAAATTAATAAAACAGATTATAGGCAGTCTGTTATGTTTATTTTCTCAAAATTGCGACGGTAAATTTCAAAAGCAGCGGCAAAACGTTTTTAATACCTATTTACTATCCGTCTCCAAAATTTCAGGATATCCATTGAAATTTTGGACAATCCGGAGCGGAAAATGAGAATTCCCATATGTTAAGTGTGGGCTAGTCAAATGTGTTGGCTCATGCGATGACGTAATACAAAAAAGTACCCAATTTTGTGGGTATTTCAAAGTACCCAGTTTGTTGGGTTGCCCCCGAACTGTATGATTCATTTCTGGAACTATTTTACTTATTGCGTCACATATATCCTTGTAAAGTTCATAACTATGAAACAGCTCTGAATAATTGAAAATACATATGAATTGGTGTTCTTCGTCCACTATTTCTTTTGTCGTTGTCAAACTTTGTTAACCCAGCAGTACTTTCACGGCCTGTGATTGGTTCAACCAACAACAAAAAATTCGCGTCGCGAATGAAATCGCTACGTGAGCGATTTTATTTGTATCGCGCTGCTAAATAAAATCGCGTCGCGTTCGATGTGTATGTACCAGGCCTCAAGGCCGTTACACACCGAACGCGACGCGGCGAGCGATTTTTTAAACAAAATTGAATAAAACAAAGGAAAAGAAACATTTTGACCTCTTGTTTTCAGAGTTGTTTTCAGAGAAACATCGTCATCGCATGGCTATTCAGATAATAACTGAAATTTGATTGAAAGGGCTTTTCTACACCCATTAAAGCAAAATTCGCGTCGCGAGAGAAAACCACGCTTCACGAATTTCTCCAACGTTTGAATAAAAAAAGCATTTCTAACAAATTTTCCAGTATCATCAGAAAGCCTAAATTGTAAAGTTCATCGTGTGGGAGCAAAAAGTCAAAGCATCTTATAATGTTTGTTTCCTATATGATTATCTAAAAAATCGCTCGCCGTGTCGCGTTCGGTGTGTCAAGGCCTTAACAACTGAAAAAATTTGGCAACTATCGCAATCATAAACACGTAATGATCATTATTTAAATATTTTAGATGAATGCAGGATTTTGACACGTAAACGCAAAAGAGATACATCCATCTTAAAGATAAATGTAGGTCTCCGAAAAGATCAGAATAATGGTATGAACAAAGTTCCGTGTGTACAGGTGTACATTGATAAGAAACAATGCACTTGAATAAACCCATAACATAAATGAAACCAGTGACGTAGCCACAGGGTAGCCCAGGGAGAGAAGGTTAAGAAGTTATCTGGTCCCCACATTTTCAGAAATAACGTTACCAAGGTTCCTTACAGATCCCCATTTTTGTGCACATATAAGTCATGGCTGGGCTGCAGCTCTCATTTCCCGGGTGTTAGCTATACGCAACACTAAATTAAACTAAAAATACAATTCTTTACGTAATTTCGACCTGGCCAAATGTTCAGTTTTCAATAACTTCAGTCAATTCACATATTGTCTGAAAGGTCATCCAGCGTAGATGACTGCACCATTAATTAAAAACAGTAAAATTCACGTTCTATGAGAGTTAAAGTGGAAATCTCGTCTCAATAAATTGATTGACCTTTCACCAATAAATCTGATCATATACATCACTTCCGCGGCGGTGCATGATCGGTGATTGCATTGTAAACATTTTTACCGATAAGAAACGTTAAATGTATTGCTTTTCTGATCTCTACGGTATCCACATTACCACGATATCTGGTCTTTTAGTGGAAAGCCTTTAAGTGGAAAGAGGTACATTTCCGCGCAGCAAACATGCAAGGCCGATCTAGCAAGAGAACAAATCCCTCTTCCGGCACTTTTAATGGGGGGAATGGAATGTTGGTAAAATGATGTAGGCCTATATAATTTTGGGTGGCAAAAACATTGAAATGCTCAAAAAAATCCTTTCAGGCAAAAAACGAGCCTTTCCTGTTTTCCTATTCTAATTCGCATTCGAATAAGAATCTCTCCTCGGGAAAAACACCTATAAAAATCTGTCAATGACATCATCAGCTAGTACAAATCTTCATACTCGAACGCCTTCGCTCTGAATCTCTAAAATATCAGTATGAATTATGTTACAAGCCGTTTCTTTCCAAATTTCAATATACTTTTGTTTACTTGAACTTTGAATAGTACATTGTCGATTTAGTTAATCGCTTATTATCTTTCTTTCAAACATATTAATTCGATACACCTGTACATGCGGCCAGTAAAACAGAAGAACTATCTAAATAAGAAATGAAAATGTGAGTGAATTCAAGGTTATCACTGTTCTGCCTCCCTAGAGCACTTGTACATGAACATGCAAAGTGAAATAAGCATTCTAAAGACGGTCATGACAAGCCTTATCGTCATTGTTTCTCTACAATGCGTTGTAAAAAAATTCGGCAACGACTTTTCGCAGTTCGACAACGCATTGTCGCAGTTCAACAACGCGTTGTCGCAGTTTGACAACGCGTTGGAGCAGTTCGACAACGCGTTGGAGCAGTTCAACAACGCGTTGTCGCAGTTTGACAACGCGTTGTCGCAATTCGACAACGCGTTGTCGCAGTTCGACAACGAGTTGGAGCAACACGTTATGACCATTTCGACTTGCCAGACGGTAATATCAGATATACGAAACTGAGAAACACTGACTCTGTTCTCAAAATTGTTTAAGAGTAAACCATGAGATTCATGGCAATGCTTATATTATATTCAGGAAATCGCCTTGAGTTTTATTTGTCGCCTTTGTGCAACTCAACTATTTTTGATTGGTTATCAATATCCCTATTATTTTACACCTGTATACAGTCATATCAAACTACAATCCAATGAGGGACAGTGGCGTAGCCACGGGGGTGGTGATTTGGGGGTCCGGACACCCTCCAAACTTTCTCAAAATTGGATTATTCGTTGTTTTTATTATCTTTTTTGCTTTAAAAAAAAAAAGATTGCCCTTAAAGTGGCCTAAATTGTAAGACTTCGTATTGGGAGGGGCTTCTATGACGTTCTCAGACCCCTCACGTTTTTATTCTGGTTACGCCACTGATGAGAGATGTTCTGGGGCTAGACACTTTCAGTATCACTTATTTTCTGCTGCAGTTGCAAATTTACCAGTGTATGTACACCAGATTATTTTCCAAAGGAAGGGGGGGGGGGGGGGACGAGGGAGGGGTATATAGTAATTTTTCCGAGCCGATTGATTCGGTAAATATTAGATGAAGAGAGCCAACTGTTTCTTTTGACCGTTTTTACATTGCACTTAATCCCAAAACTCTGAAAAGTCATTCCTTTTCTTCTGTACGTATTCACGCCCACTTATCATTGTTTGAAAAAGGATGAAATTTATAGACAAAAAGAACGTTACAAAACTGAAAAATTAACCCTATGAATTTCTCCCATGCGACGTGGGTAATCACACTCGCAACGGAGTGATTTTTGACTATGTGACGTAGAATTTCCTTTAACATATCTTTCGAATAATATCTAATCGCAAAACCTGGCAAACCAGTCAGGAACACGGCAAATACAGACCTATTCTTGGGTCAGTGTAATTACGGCCAATGAGCTATTGCTATTGCTACATATCACCTGACAAAAACACCACCCAGATCGATATGCAAATAATGCACCACAGGTAGTATAGTACTAATTAGGTATTACTGCGCCAGCTCAAAATGAGAACCTTCAGAGAAAAGGCTAATACAAAATATTTTCAAGAGGTCCCTTTTCATGGGACAGGAAGCTGAGAAGTTGCAAATATTAGGAATGGTAGAGAATAGATAGGTCTTGACTATGCATATCTGAAACTTGACGAGATCTGCTTTAGAAACAGTTTCAAAAGGAACTATTTTACCATGGACCCATACCAAAATTTGAGTGATTTGATGAGGGTGTACAACACCTCTTCACTTCGGCCTACAAATATGCCCCAAACCTCCAGTGACCCCCTATTGAGACTATCCTCGTTCAAGAGATATAAGATACATTCCAAGTCATTCGCGTTCTGGTACAAAAAGGACCCTGAACTTGACTCTTTCATCATAGCTTTCAACGGGGCAAATAAATAGTTCCGTGCTACCTACACATCCACGTTGTCTACCTACTGTGGTGTAGCGGTTATCATACCTGTCTACAAACCACGAGGCCCTGGGTTCAAGCCTGGGTTGGGTAGACACGCCAGTGTACCACAACTGGTTATCAAAGGCCGTGGACATTGACTTGGTTGTCGATGTTATGTCTGTCCGTACGTCGTACCTGTGTTCTCGTCCAGGTCGTATTTAGCGTTTCGTGATAGCATTGTTACTATCATAACCGAATACGCAGGCGACAACCCCGTCATTGTAATTGTGTGTTCACTCGTCGTCGTCGTCGTACACATCCACGAGTCATGATTACGAGTGTTGCAAACTTAGCTAGACTAACATATGCGCCTATCCTACACTTAATGAAAAGTTATGGCTATATAACGATGATGAACTCGGGAGTTTAAGTGAAATTGATGATTCGTGAACTGAATGAATTTATTATGTAAATTAATTGATGTATATGAGAGTGACATTCCAGAGAAAAAATTACGGAATTAGGCCTGAACTCAAAAATAATAAATCAAAAATTTGGAATTATCATGCATGTTATGAAAAAAATCCGATCTACTGCTAAACGACGCAGTTGAACGCCAAATTGAAATGAAATCCGTAAAATCCGTCTTAGGTCGACGTTAGGCTCTAACGTTACCGTTAAGCTGTCCCAAAATTAAACCCTTTCACTAGAAATTACCATTTAAAGTATGATAAACGTTCACTCTTGTGAACAGTAAAGTAGTACTATAATAGGCTCACACTAGATTCCTCGGAAACGACGAAAACATAAAAAATGTGGGAGAAATGCATACTTTTAGATCTGCTTTTAACCCCCCTGTACTTTTTCGCAACAAACTGTTTTTGACATCAAAATGTAAGGCATCTTATAATCTTTCCGAATAAACTGGTAGGTCCAAAACAAAGAACTCCAAAACGAAGAACGAGAATTTTAAAACATATTCTGATGTCCGGGAAATAATCTTTTTTGATCAGTTCTTGACCCTGTTTATTAATTTTCGTTTAATTGTGTACAGTATTCTCCAACAATATTAGCACAGCTTGTCCTTTCACAAACGACCTCCGTTTGACAATTTAAAAATATCCAAAATAAAGAACTCCAAAACGAAGAACGAAGCTTTCAAAAATCTCCAAAACGAAGAACTCCAAAACGAAGAATAAAGAACGAAAATTAATAAAATAACTTCTGCTGGTCGAGAAGCATTTTTGGGGGGTCAAAAATCCATAGAACGAAGATTTTAAAAATACATTTTGCTGGTCGGGAAGGCATTTTTTACGGGTCGAAAATTTACAAAATGAAGAATTCCAAAACGAAGAACGACGAACGAAGATTATTTAAGTAAATTTTGCTGAGAAAAAGAAACAACGAAGATTTTCACAAAAATCTTTAAACAAAATTGCCGGAAATGATTGTAATTTCCCGAGAAGTAATGAAACTTTCCGACTCTTCAAACATTGAAATACTTTTTCTCCAAAGACTATAATCTGATCTTTTCATTAAAGAAAGTAACACACTATCGCCCTATCAACTAAAATTGTGAAATTCCCAACGCTTAGCGCGTATACACTGTTCTGAAATTTTCCTCATCAGCTAAGACAGAGTTAGGAGCCATTGCCCAACAGCCCTATATTGGAAATTATCATACTGTCATACTAAAACAAGTCTTCGCCCCTGCCTACCTTTGTTTTCCAGCTGACAGTTTGAAGAAAGAAAACAAATCTCTTTCAAATAACATCTCTCTATACTAGAGTGTGCGAGCCACCTCAAATTTCATTAGTGGGGCATCTTTGAAAACCGCTATGCAGGGCAAAATCTAATATTTGGGCCCATGAAGGTCATGACATAAACTGACGTGCCCAACCTCCATCTTCTTTGGTCAATTGAAAGGGTTTCCCTCTACAGAGATAACAATAATCTATCTTTTTATTGACAGATTGAAGAAAGTAACACAAACATCAAACAAATTATCCAGCATGTCTCTCGTGACGTACCTTTAATTTGGTTTCTGCAAAAAATCATATAATGGTGACCCTTGCCACCGTGACTGAATCGCTGAAGATTGGCTGTGAATTTGGGCCATCTGGTCTAACTTATACTGATTTAATGAGTTGCATGTATTCTCACCAAGAAAAATATGGCCTCTTGAATAATTTCCGACCCTTTATTTGCTTTTCACATTATTTTAGACATTAGATATATTCCGATTCATGACCAATACAATTGACTAATCGTAATCTCTAAGTCTAAATCCTTCCAACTTGTAATCTATCAATTTTCCGTTTTTATGTTGTAGTCTAAAATTGTTATAATTAATCGAATTTTTGACCCAAATATCTTGACTTTTTGAAGCTGTTAATTATAAAAAAATAAGGAAATTCGGTCACCAGTATTTGTTTGACTTATAAAAGTTTCAAAATTTTCGGAAAGGGGGTGACACTATAAAGTTATACTGATGTTCTACATGCTTTGAAAATACAACAGCCGGGAAGGGCCGCTCAGATCCAGTGCCCTCCAGTTTCAAACATCTTTCACCGCCTCTGTTTAAAGTAATCTTTGAAAATTCAGTTCGTAGGTATCTGACATGCTGACGATCAGATTTAAAAGGAAAGGTGTCGTCACATCAATAAATTCATGCGATATATCGATCACACATCAAAACCGAACATAGGGACCAATATATGTTATCAATAACATCACAGATTTCCAGCAATCAAAACGAAAAAGTTATAACCGGAAGTGACGTTTCTAGCACGACAGCACGGCGGCGTTCACTTCTAAATTTAGCATGGCGGCGTTCACTTCTAGATTTATTGATGGGACGATACCTTTCCTGTAACATTTCAGACACCAGCAAAAGCTCAAAACATACAAATGTACAAGACACAATATCAAATATCCAGAAATATCAATTTTAATTTGTTATTTTCAAGATTAAGACAATAACCAACCCAGGGCTTCTTCAAAAACAACCCAGCTCGGAACGGATTTCATTTTACGGCCCCGTTTAAGTTGAGGTCCCTATTCGAAAATAAAATTACAATTCGTCAAAAACGATCAGGTGGGTGGGGATTGTCTAGAAGGGAATGGTGTCAAATGCCTCATAAACTCGAATTTAGGGAATGACTGATTTTCCCAGCCATGGGCTCCAAAATCAAAGTAACTCAATATTAAAATTCTGCTCTGTATTGATACGTACGCCACTGTTTTAAAAGCACTTCAGATGTGGTCTTCCGCTTCTTGGAAATGACCGCTGTTGAAGTTATATAAGGACATTTAGCTTGTATAAATATCCTGTGTTCTCGTCCGGGTCGTATTAAGCGTTTCGTGATAGCATTGTTACTATCATAACCGATGACGCAGGTAACGACCCCGTCATTGTAATTGTGTGTTCACTCGTCGATAAACATTCAGCTTGTATGGACATTCAGCTTGTACGGACATTCAGCTTGTATGGACATTCAGCTTGTATGGACATTCAGCTTGTATGGACATTCAGTTTGTATGGACATTCAGCTTCTTACCGACGATGAGTTTGAGAACCTCCTCATTGAGACATGTTACTCATACCATGCTCATATATGATTAAATTGATGTATTGTCTAAATTGAAACGGCTGAATCTCCAAATGTTACTCAAAATGCTGAAAACATAAATGAAATAATTAAATAACTAACTACGGACAGACGGAAAGCTAAACCTTAAAAAGATGAATTTAGCGAGTGATAAATTCCGAGCATCCATTTTGATTTGATCTAATCTTCAGCTATCTCAGCTCAGTCCCAGGGTCGACTACCTCTCTTCATAGACAGAGACTTTTCGTCGAAGGCCAAACATATCCGCTATGCCTGTGAGCCAAGGTCATATTTGTATTAAAGTTACAAAATGATGGATACGCTAATTTGGAAACAACTCATCTACATTACAAAGTTTTCCAAGGTTTTCAGTTTAACCTTGGTGCTTCTTATCTTCTCCTTGGTGTACTGCGAGGCTTATGCAAACAACTGTCAGAACAAGGAAAGAAAAAAAGCTATGAGACCTTCGAAGCAACCCTAGCTGAAATAACACGAAAGAACATCGATCTAATCATATTCAGAAAATTAGCAGCTTGATCAAATGAAAGAAATAATAAATAATTTTATAAAATAATTATGTGCACGTATATGGACAAAGTTGGTTCATGGGAATTTAAAATTTGATCAAAGTTATAAAAACATAT
>JAIGNY010001927.1:0-21097 GCA_020152595.1 Chiridota heheva | reverse complement strand
GGGAGAGATAGTCAAGGTCAGGGCAGAAGCGTTTGGACATGCTGGAAAAAAATACCAAGGGCCGGGAGGGCCGAGGCAACTAGAAAAAAAATCACAGAGCTACTATACGAGAACCACTGTACAAGGGTGTGAAGGCCTGGTCACAATAGGAGGGAAAAAAATTAATGGAACGATCCAACCGAAAGCAGACACCCATCTACAAAGAGAAAATCCCAAAAAATGAAGATGCAAAAGTTTAGGACAGAAGGGAAGTCACGCCTTAAGAAATAATTACTAAACTTCTGTACTATCGTTTATGGTGTTTACATCATTTAGCATTTTTAAATCAAGCCACGCCCACTATGCATATTAATGACACCTGTTGATAACATAAGCATGTACACAATAACCAACAAAATTATCATGACCAATATGACGCAAAACGGATATACAGTAGTTGCTCATTTATCACTTTTTCCAAATTTTCACTTTGAGCCCCACCTACTCATTAATATGCATAACATCATCATAAAAAAACGATACTGCATACCTACAGACCATGGGCTATCTGTATACTGCACATGACATGAATCCAGTTTATCGTTCCTGAGATACCGTGTTTACAAGCTCTTTTCAGCAAATCATATCAAGCCCCGCCCACTATGCATATTAATGAAATTCAGCGTTTTTACGTCATGAACATGTACACACCAGCTAACATCATAATTAGACCATGTATGAAACAAAAGAGATTCTTAAAATATGAATATTTCAAGATTTTTACATTAAGACCTGCTTACTTATTAATATGCATGACATCACCATCACAAAGAATATTGCACATCTACAGACCATGGGCTATCTGTGTACCACATATGACATGAATCCAGTGTACCGTTCTTGAGATATCGCTTTTACGAGCTGGCCGTCACATACACACACACACACACACCCATGCACATACATAAACCCATACATACATACATAAACCCACACATACATACATAAACCCATACACACACACACACAAGGTTCCTAATGCTATCGCATCGGAACCAAAAAGGACCATTATGATAGAGGTTAACTAAATATAGATGGCATACCTGTTAACACAAAGTCCCCAGCCCCTTCTCGATAACTTTATTTACAATTTCAAAAGGATTATACCATCACATTTGTGTACTGCCATCTAAACGTCTTGGACATGAAAGAGTAAAAAAAATGTGTTGCTGTGATCAGTGGTGCACGTAGGATTTCCATATTGGGGTAGGGGTGGAATAAGGGTTGGGAGCAAGTATTTGAAGTGAACTTACAAGATGTAGTAACATGTTGAACAAAGTGATCTAATGGGTGGTATCCATAGGCTTGCTTTAGCGTTTGGGTCCCTGGTGGGGGTTCCAGGTAAAGCCCTGGTCGGGTTCTATTGCACGAAAATAAACAAAATTGCCCCCAAAATGAAGGATATCAATTGAAAAAGTGATGGAAATTGTCTGAAAATGAATGAAATGTCTAAAAATTTGAAGTAAAATGCCCGAAAATTAACTAGACTTCCAGAAAATCGATTAAGAACATTTCCAAAAATATTTTAGAAAAAGTAAGTAAATTTCCCAGAAAATTAAAGGAGATTTCCCACAAATTGAAGGATATTTTTCAATTAAGAGCAGTGTTTGATGAAAACTTAATTGATGAGTGCAATTTTACCGCTTGTAAGCGGGAATTGTTTTATTAGAGTTCTTGTCCCCACGAAAAGTGACCCTTCCTACACCTCTGCGTTTGGCATGTCACTTGCCAATTTGACTTAAGACAGTGCAATTGGCATGTGGTGGCTGCGGAGGTAGCCCCTCCCTACAAGTTTGAAAAATTCCAAGTTTTAGCGATCAAGGGGATCCAAGTAAAGAAAATTGAGGGCAAAAGCATCCCCATTTTTCCAAACTGTACCTTCTCTACATAAGCAGTGAGGTACTGTACCATGAGCGCCATTTGCTGTATCCAAATTATCACTTGGTAGATTTATCAAAGTAACACCCTTGACTACAGTAGATTCGCCCTGGTTATGCAATCTCCATCAATATATTAATAACAGTTGCTACCAGCCTGCTATGGTTATGGTACTTGTCAAAATAAGATTTTATTACATGATTACTGAAACCCTGCACTTGACTCAACCAACACTACTGCATCACACGCAGATGAATGTGCAACTGTACCAAGCTCAACCGACAGATTAAAATATTGGGAGGGGGGATTTCCCCCTCATCCCATGTCACTGCCTGTGATACTAAACATGAAAAATTTGGGTGTGCATAATGTCATGGTTGAGAATTCTAGATACACGGTTTAAATGATACTGACCTTGACAATTTGCTCCAGTCCAGCCACTTTTACATCCTTCACTACAAACACCAGTATAGCTGTTGCATGTTCCTTGGCAATTACACTGCTGCTTACAGCCAGCACCATATGAACCCGCAGTGCATGCTGGGTGATTCATTTGGTAGGAAAACAAATAAGAAAGAAGAAAAACAGTAAAAACCAAGAATTTCAAACCATTTAGAAGTAAAAAACATTATTGCATACAATCTTGATCCATTTGTCAGTTTAAATCTTAATACAGTTTCATTACAGATAGGGCACTCATTGTATCAATTTTCATACACATATTTCACTTGATAATTATGGAAGGGAACTGTGCACAGACACCATGGTTGAATGAGACACATTATAGAGTTTCAGCAACATAATGTGCAAACATCCGGGTCACTATTCAACATTGGCTGAATGAGAAAAACAAGGGCACAAAAGAAATAAAATTAGAATTTGAATTATTTTCTCCTTGTGTTTTGTTTCTGACATTCATAATACAAATACACTTATGTATACTCTGATCCTTTACCAAATTCAATGGCCACAACACCGATGTTTTACAGGTTGACACACATTTGTTGCTAACTGTAACCAGAAATCACAAAATGATACAAATTCCCTCACGGCTAATAACACATACCTTCCACACTCTTGTCCCACATGACATCCCATCCTCTTTTTCACATATGACATCTAATCCTACAACCCACTCTACCTACAGAAAATCATATACGAACTCCAGATGCCATTGCACCACATGATCCATCACACATGCAATCAAGATGGCATCCCACACTATGCCATGATACCCTGTCTCACATACTATACCACACTGCCCCGCATGCCATTCCACCATGTCACACATGTCATCCCTCCCTGTCACACATGCCATCCCAACTGAAATCCAGGTAACATCCCACCACATGCCATCCTGTCCCACATGCCATGAAACCCTGCCATGCCACCCTGTCCCACATACCATCCCTCCCTGTTGAGCCTGGATAGGAAAAACCTCCAATTTGGTGAATTGTGTCATGCGCATTAGCTAGCGTACTGATTCCATTTCACAGCCAGCACTCACTGGAACTTGTGTTCTTGAGCAAGACACTTTACTCTGCTTGGTCCAGTCCACTCAGCTGTAAACGAGTACCAGCGATGCTGGGGAGCTAAGCTGTGACAGCCTGGCGTCCTTTTCAGGTGGAATCATGTACTCATATCCGCTTGCGCAATATAAACTGGATATACCGTATTCGAATGTATTAAGCTCCCCTGCTCTAATAAGCGCCCCCCTCCCCCAATATTTTTTGACTGACAGTGATAACATAGTACATTTTATTAATTTGAAGACTTAAATGATTTTGCTTATATTCTTTGCTTATTTTGCGTGTGATGCTCAAAACTTGTGTTTTTGTGTTAGTGTTGGTTATTTTGGGGCTAGTGTTAACCTGTTCACATTTTATTGAATAGCACACTGTACGCGCCCCGAGAATGGTGGCCTATTAGGAAGAAGCTTCGGGCCTAAACAGTGGTACAATTTTATTTTCGTAAGAGCCCCGGGGGCTTATTAAATTAAATACGGTAAGTATTTGGAATGGATGAGCGTTGTCCTAATAACCAAGTAGAAATCCATATAGCTACACTTCTAGAAATTTCACTGCAGTTCTCTTTTCTCTATTTTTACAGATTACTTTTTGGAAAGAAGGGAATGGTGGGCAGCAAGCTTCCAAATTCAACAAATGTGTTAGCCAAAAACTGCAGGACATTCAGCGACGTAAGAAGAAGAATGGAGTAGAAAAAGAGAAAGGAGCAAGAAAGGGAAAGGAGCAAGAATAGATAAGGAAGGAGCAGAAAATCAAAAGTTCAACACATTTTTGGTGAAGGATAAGAAAATATTGTCATGCCCAAGTGTGCACATCTTTTAATTCATAGTTTGGGAGCAGAAAATGAAAACTAAACAGTTTAAAACATTTCTGACAAAGGATAAGAAAACTTGCCATGCCCAAATGTGCATCTTTTAATTCAGAGTTGGATGTATACGTAAAAAAGTTTTTTTTGTATCACCTTGCTTTGTAATAAGGTGAGAGGTTATTGCATGTGTAGTTGTATAAGTTAGTATAAGGTAATTGTTATTGGATCGGAAGTATTAATTTTTCAGGTTGAAAAGAATTTTTTTTGGTTGGGTGGTCTCTTTATTTTTTGTATGTGTTCAAAACTTCTATTGTCCTAAGTGTAGTTTATTCATTATGTTTTTTTAGTAATAACAAAAAAGGGCTATGGACATTTTACAGGTCAAAAAAATTCTAACCATTCCCAAAGTATGTTTTCAATCAATATTTGCATGTTATATCTTAGTTCATCATAATATTAGTTCTGTAGCTTGTGAAGAAAGAAAAAGAAACTAATTGTGTTTATTCATTTAAATTTGCTTTTGCTTTTTTTCTAAACAATGTAATATTTGATTCAGAGTTAGTAAAGAAAATGTGATCAATGATCTTTGTCAAATTTCTCATTTGAAATAACTTCTGACCTGCCAAAAACATTTGTTTCTGTTAAAAATAGTTGCTTCCTGTTGAAACCAGAGACAAAACCTGTTAAGACCATTTGATAACTGTTAAAAACAGTTTAGACCTGTTGAAAAACCTATTAAGACCATTTGATATCTGTTAAAACAGTTCAGACCTGTTGAAAAACCTGTTAAGACCATTTGACACCTGTTGAAAGCAGTTCAGACCTGTTGAAAACAGTTCAGACCAGTTGAAAACATTTCAGACCAGTTCAAAACAGTTCAGACCTGTTAAACTAGACATCAATGATGTTATAGCTCAACCCATTACAATGCAAGAAGAATTGATTGCTTTCACTGATTTTATCTTTGTCATATGTACTTTTATGATGTTTTTAAAGTTTGATTTGAGGTGCATTCCATTTGTGGGCAATTATTCATCATGTTAAAAATTCAAGAGTTTCAACTTTCCCGTATGAGTTGTATTCAGTTTGTTTGTTTGGGTGTAATGGCACCTTAACAGTCAAATCATATGTGCCAAACGAGGTTAGTTGTGAATGACTGTCAGATTGGTTCTCAGTAATGACTTAGTTTTGCGGTGGGTGCAATGAGGTTCATGTCATAGCGATGTCTGAAAAATTATGCTTCTAACAAAAGCTATGTGACATTCAATGCATGGTGCCATCATGTCTCACTTGATTACTGACGTTGGCGAGGTCATAGGTAAATTCCACAACAACGTATAGTTAGAAAATACATTTTGCAAACATAACAAAATGTGTAACATTTACACATTAATCTTCATAAATGTTAAATTAATTTCATTTGGCTGGTACTGAAAAAAGATTACTGACCAAACATGTTTCAAAACGGCCAAATATGTCATAATTAGCCGGTAATTGGCCAAACTAGCAGCTAAGGTTGTGGTAGTTAGCTTTTTTTCATAAATGTACAGCTGTCACCATTACGGTCCATTACCGTTTAACCGTAAGGCCAGTTGTCATAAGTGGACGCCCTTTTAACGCAAGTATAAAGCGAGATCTTCGCCAGGTTCTTAACAATTATCTACCTACTGTGGTGTAGCGGTTATCAAACATGTCTACAGACCACGAGGTCCTGGGTTCAAGCCTGGGTTGGGTAGACACGCCAGTGCACCACAACTGGTTATCAAAGGCCGTAGACATTGACTTGGTTGTTGATGTTAGGTCTGTCCGTACGTCGTACCTGTGTTCTCGTCCGGATCGTATTAAGCGTTTCGTGATAGCATTGTTACTATCATAAGTGATTACGCAGGTGACAACCCCGTCATTGTAATTGTGTGTTTACTCGTCTTCGTCGGTTCTAATGAAAAGACCTTCCATAGCAACCCATGCTAATCCACCGCGTGAAAGACGCTACCGTTATATTCACTATGTAATGTGCAAACATGCACTTCCTGCTTCTCGTATGAGTGTGTGAAAGTCAAGTTGACATGTACAATCGTTACTTAAATATTGATATCTGGTGTTTTTATTCTTACATAATTAGTTCTTAAATGAATAAATAATTATCCCGATAAAAAAATCATATATTTCATATACTTTCTTTGTCAAATACTGTTAAAAAATCTTGTTTAATGAGGAACGAAACATAACATAGAAATCATGCTGCCAAATTTGTTTGTGACTTCAAAGAAACATACATATGAAATATAATGGAATTTCGTTTTAAAGTTATGCCCCTAATTGTGTTTCATTTGACTTTTTACCATAATTGATGAAGAAATTACTGTTTTCCCCCTTGAACTTAACAAAAAATCTCCGTATTTCCAAACATCCATGTGGAAATAATTTATTCAAAACGACCTACCTGGTATACGCAAGACCACACATTTTATCATACCTCTAGCCGCGAAGAAGAAAGTTTCATTGTACAATGGGATTGAAAGTGGAAAACTCGTAAGTATATCTCAAATTCCTTTCTTAAAAGTACATAATTTTGGTTATTTTTTTCTTTAAAATAGTTCTTTACACTTGTCCATATATTATTAAAAAAAAAAAAATATCAGTTGAATGTGTACTTTATTAAGTATAAACATCACGTCCTATTATATTCAGTAGTCATGGTAGTACCTTCCATGAGGGTGGAGGGGAGGGTGGAGGGGTAGGGTGGAGGGTGGGGAGGAAGGATGGAGGGAGAGGGTAGAGGAAGGGTTGAGGGGAGGGGAGGGTGGAGGGAAGGGTGGAGGGGAGGTGGAGGGGAGGGTGGAGCGGTAGGGTGGAATGGGAGGGTGGAGGGGAGGGTGGAGCGGTAGGGTGAAACGGGAGGGTAAAGGGAGAGGTGGGGTAGGGGAAGGGGAGGGGAGAGTGGAGCAGGAGAATGGAGCAGGAGGGTGGAGAGAGGGTGAAGGGGAGGATGGAGGGAGGGGAGGGTGGAGGGTGAGGGTGGATCGGGAGGGTGGAGGGGGAGGGTGGAGGGTAAGGGTAGGGGGAGGGGAGAAACAGCGTTGGGCAGAGGCGGTTGTGGCTACAGAGAATGGGATGGTAAATTTCGTCCAACGTATCTTTTTTTATTGGTATTTCTTGTCCCCAGTAAGCAAATAGACTAAAATACTGGATGGGATCAATAGCTAAATACAAGTGTAACTGCCACAGTCGTGTGGAGAACGAATTTTATTTATACAACAGGAGACAAAGAAAATTGTTAAATAGGGTAGAGGGGGAATACCCCATTGTGGGAGTATTCCCTCATAATGGCGGGGGGAACACAGAGGGTAGGCCTATAAATGTTGTATTTATATATCGTTTTGTCAGTTTGTAGTAGTTGCTGCTGTAGGATATTGTGTAACTTCTTCCTGGGACGTACAACATAAACTTCAAAATCATCATGCTACGTCGGAGTTCTTACTTACAAAGTGGGGACAGGCTTAACGCACCACACCCTAACACACATCTGAGGCTAACATGTTTTTAAAACACATTTTTATCTCAATATTGGGTATATAGTGGTGCGTGGCCAGGGGGCAGGGGAGACTTTCCAATAATTACGGCCATTAGTGTTTGATAATGGTAATCCCAGGGTCATACAAGCAAGAATATGTCTCCTTTGATTTAGGTAAACAATTTGAATCGAAGAAAAATCTTTTTGATTTCTATGCCAGACATGACAGTATCTGAAATCGAGGAACAAGAACTAAATTTTTTTAAATCACAGAACTAAAAAAAGAAGCTTATTAAAGTAAACATAAAGCAAATGAAAAATAAGAAACTACTGTTGCATGCTTAACAGTAAAGAAATAGAATAGATAATACAAGGATAAAATATACTTATCTCACTAAAAAGAAAGAGACGAGAGAAAATACTTAATACTTCTTTAAAAAAAATAATAACGCACCTGATTTCATGGCCCTCGGTATTCGCGAACTTAGGGCCGGGTATATGCAGCATACTACCTCTTTTATTTAAGAATAGTGACAGTTGAAAAAATATGCTTCTAACAAAAGTTGTAAGCCGTTTTGTATTAATTTTAATAGAGGAGTTAATGGAGGTTTCCACTAGGTAACGGTCGATTACCGACGTTATCGGAGAGCAAAGGTCACTTTGAGTGCAGCATATTCTGCAACAATACATTTTAAAAACAAAATTACGAACATTAGCGACCATCTACATGTATTAAAAATTTAAAAGGTTAGGCTATGACGTTTGCATGTTTGATTTTTTCTGCATATGAGTTCCAATTTGTTTAGTTTTAGTTTCGCTATGGATAAAGCGTACTGCCGTGATTCTCGGGATACATATTCCCCTACTTTTTAAGTATAGGCCTATAGAATATAAAAATAAAATAAAAATAGTACACATTTGGAAGTGGAGGGGGGGGGGGGGATTTGTTTGAGTTTCAATTCGTATCTTATGACCCCAACTTTGGATAAGAAGCCAAGCATGCTCCTTCACGTTGAAGATGTGAATTTACGGTCCTGAAGTGTCAAAGATTCATTGTATGAAAATGCTTTTCTGCATCTCATCCACCCCATGCCATCTCAGAATTCAATTGTCTTATCAGGGGTGGCGGAGCATTCAAAATATTGGGGGATTTAATGAGATAAGGTGACATGTGATACGTTCACCTAAAATTATTGGGCTGAAGCCCGCACATCCCCCTCTCCAGCTCCGCCGCCTCTGTCGATTGCAAGTCATCATTGATGATAGGACCTAAATAAAAACCTTGATATGAACGCATAATGTAAGTTTCGCGTAACTAGCATGGCTACTTTAATATGAAATTAAAATTGGTTCTTCCCCGTTTTTCTGTTTGTTCAAATTTAAGGAAACACTTGAAATATTATATTTAACATTCATCCTATCCATGTAATGATAATCATCGGGATTACGTAATTCCCCTTTGATGTCGCTACTGCTACGAGAAAAATCTGGGTCACTGCCAAAATGCGTTTAGAGCAGTGATGCGGTCTAATCTGCTGCACCGTATAATTTAGTGCACTTGGAATAGCTTTTTGAATGATTTAACCAATGTATTTTCACCCAAATCAGCACTAATGGGGCTGTTATATAACAATAAATATTCAAGTGTTTGAAGTTTTTTTCCCAAAAATCGAGAATGATTGTTTGTTGTCCGTAACTACTCATGTTGAGAGATGCTATAGCGACCACGTGTGACTTCCGCAACTGGGGATGACAGATCACACGGCGTGAAAATATTACCGAGTTTTGAGCATGAGCAGGCTATTACCGCATTAATTTATGTCAACACATGCTGATTTTGTGATTCGTAATCCAAGCAACAACTCCCTGGTAATCCGGTCGTAAAAACAATAACAATACCCAGGCAAACATTTAATCCGTCCGTAAATACAATTATTAGTTTTGAAAAATTTGTTACTCTTTGAAGTAAATGTTAAAAGACACGAATTAATCTGTAATTTTATCACAATTGATGTGAAAGGAGAATTTCTTCAATGTTTTTACTGCACATTTAAACTCTTAAAAGCTGGAATACTTTCAACGATAGGCCAAAGGACATCGATGCGTATGAATTTTGATTTCTTTGCATCGCTACCGTGGTTTGATTCATGACTTGTGTGTTTCTAACCTTTAACGCAAATTCTTCTGGGCCAACTTTAGGAATAGGTAGATTGGAAAAGAATTAAGTTGTTGTCTCCATATTTCATAGGAAAGAAGGGACGGGCCCAAATTTCCTAGCGGACTGTTTTTACTATGAGGGGGGAACAAATTTACTGGATGGCTACAGCTTAATTGTCTGGGGGCCCACATTTCCTAGGAAATAAGAGCTGGGGGGCCAAAATTTACTGGGGGGTAGAATTTACTTTTACACCGATCAGTGGTTGGGTGATGTGTATTGTGATTTGATAATGAATGGATATGGGCGGAAATTTCTTGTGTGTATTTGACGGGTTATGTTAATGAGGGTTAGCCTGGGCCTAGCGCCTTCCTCATGAGCACAAGCTAGCTATATTCCATGCATCCCATCCCAAGTACCGTGGAAATAATTAGTGATGTGCATATGGCCCCGGGTGAAAAATGTGAAGGCAATGACATAGTGGGTAAAGATTGAAATGATAAGGTTGGTTAGATGGTTTCGTGAATTTATGCAAACTTGAAAAAGCAAACATAAAAATTGAATTACCATTCGTTTACACGTAGCATGATTTCCTAAACGGTTAAACGTCACAACCTTATTAGCAGCCCTGGGATGCCCCATTGAATAATACCGTACCCAGCGATGATTCTTCCACGTGTCCACGAAAACTTATAGGTTTGGAAACAAACTTCTGGCAATCTGCTGCCCATACGGCAAATTACGGCTTACGCAATGCCACTGCGTTCACCAACCCAACAAAACTTTATCCTTAACGTTAGTGGATTTAAGTATAACGCTCTAGCCCCGCGATGCAATGTAGCACAAAAGTTAATGACACTTGAGACTTAATGTACGACAAGCGAAAATGATCAAACAACAACTTCACACGTAATCTTCTAGGATATGTCTAACCTATTATACAACTCGGTAATCCAATCCAATACAGCGTGACCTAAATAAGATTACGAGAATTTGCATATTCATAGCAGAATGTCCGATTTCTGATTGGAAAATACTGCGATATGATTAAACATATATGTCCATACATGTAACTAATAGACATGCGTGTATACCAACTGACCAATACCATGGCCCGGAGCGGTATCGGTACGAAACGCGAATAGGATAGAGCTATTTTTAGCGAAATTAGGCATGAAATCTAATACTTTGCTAAAACCTTTCGAGAGCTTTAATTAAAAAAATACATGGAATATCTCTTAACAAAATACAAGCATTAATATTGATACAAAAATCTCGCTTGAGCCAGAATCTCAAGAGCAAAACTGTAAAAACCTAGGAGATGCATTTTTAAGCAAAACTTAGTACAGGCACATATGAGAGGTCACGTACGATTTGATAATCTCCACTCATACACTCTGTGTATGGGTGGAGCTAAAAACCTGTTAAGCCAATATGACACCTGATGAAAAGAGTTCAGACCTATTGAAAAACCTGTTAAGACCATTTGACACCTGTTGAAAGCAGTTCAGACCTGTTGAAAGAAGTTCAGACCAGTTGAAAACATTTCAGACCACTTAAAAACAGTTCAGACCTGTTGAAAAACCTGTTAAGCCAATTTGACACCTGTTGAAAACACTTCAGACCTGTTGAAAAACCTGTTAAGACCATTTGACACCTGTTGAAAGCAGTTCAGACCTGTTAAAATCAGTTCAGACCAGTTGAAAACATTTCAGACCAGTTAAAAACAATTCAGACCTGTCAAAACTAGAGACAATACCTGTTGAGACCATTTGACACCTGTTGAAAGCAGTTCAGACCTGTTAAAAGCAGTTCAGACCAGTTAAAAACATTTCAGACCAGTTGGAAACAGTTCAGACCTGTCAAAACTAGAGACAATACCTCTTGAGACCAGTTGACACCTGTTGAAAACAGTTCACACCAGTTAAAACCTGTCATATCAGTTAAAACATGTCACCAAATATTTCTTGAACTGGTTTTAACTTGTGAACTGTTAAAACCATTTGAACTGGTTTTAACTGTTTTTTTCCCCTTCTGCTGGGCATGCACCCTGTCCCACGTACCATCCCCCCCATGTTGGGCCTGTTCCAATGCCATTCCGTTATGTACCCATGCCATTCTATTCTGTGTCCCACATGCCCTGCCACCCTAGCACACATTCCACCCTGTCCCAGATGCCATCCCACCCTGTCCCACATTTCATCCCATCCTTTCCCACATTTCACCCCATCCTGTCCCACATGCCCTCCTACCTTCATTCCAATTCCTACATCAACTAATCACTGTGCCATCTTTAACCCAACAATCTTTCCTCTAGCTCCCAGGTTCTCTTCAATCAAGCTACCATGCCCCATTGACCTACCATGCCCCTTTGACCTATCGTACCCCATTCACCTACCATCCACCATTCACCTACCATGTGCCATTCACCTACCATCTTCCATTCACCTATCGTCCTTCATTCACCTACCGTCCTCCATTCGCCTACCATTCTCCATTTGCCTACCATCCTCCAATCGCCCACCATCCTCCATTCGCATATCATCCTCCATTCGCCTACCATCCTCCAATCACCTACCATCTTCCATTCACCTACTATCTTCCATTCACCTATCATCCTCCATTCGCCTACCATCTTCCATTCACCTATCATCCTCCATTCGCCTACCATCTTCCATTCACTTATCGTGTTCCATTCACCTACCATCTTCCATTCACCTACCATCTTCCATTCGCCTACCATCCTCCATTCATCTTCCATTAACCTACCATCTTCTGTTCGCCTACTATCCTCCATTCACCTACCATCTTCTATTCGCCTACCCTCCTCCATTCACCTACCTTTCTCCATTCACCTCCCTTCCTCCATTCACCTAACTTCCTCCATTCACCTACCATCCTCCACCATCCTCCCTTCACCCACCATCCCCCATTCACCTACCATGTCCCATTCACCTACCATTCACCCTCCGCCTGCCATCCTCCATTCACCTACCGTCCTCCATTCACCTACCATCCTCCATTTGCCTACCATCCTCCAATCGCCCACCATCCTCCATTCGCATATCATCCTCCATTCACCTACCATCTTCCATTCACCTATCATCTTCCATTTACCTATCATCTTCCATTCCCCTACCATCTTCCATTCGCCTACCATCCTCCATTCTTCTTAAATTCACCTACCATCTTCTGTTCGCCTACTATCCTCCATTCACCTACCATCTTCTATTCGCCTACCATCCTCCATTCACCTACCTTTCTCCATTCGCCTCCCTTCTTCCATTCACCTAACTTCCTCCATTCACCTACCATCCTCCATCACCAATCATCCTCCATTCATCCACCATCCCCCATTTACCTACCATGTCCCATTCACCTACCATTCACCCTCCACCTGCCATACCCCATTCACCTACCGTCCTCCATTCACCTACCATCCTCCATTTGCTCGCCTACCATCCTCCATTCTTCTTCCATTCACCTACCATCTTCTGTTCGCCTACTATCCTCCATTCACCTACCATCTTCTATTCGCCTACCATCCTCCATTCACCTACCTTTCTCCATTCACCTCCTTTCCTCCATTCACCTAACTTCCTCCATTCACCTACCATCCTCGATCACCAACCATCCTCCATTCACCCACCATCCCCCATTCACCTACCATGTCCCATTCACCTACCATTCACCCTCCACCTGCCATCCTCCATTCACCTACCATCTCTGCTCACCTTTCATCTTCCATTCACCTACCTTCCTCCATTCACCTACCTTCCTCCATTCACCTACCTTCCTCCATTCACCTACCTTCCTCCATTCACCTACCTTCCTCCATTCACCTACCATCCTCCATCACCAACCACCCCTACCCACATTTTGCCACCGATTCATCTACCTAATATACTTTTAAGCAACTCACCATTCCAACCTTCACTCGCTCCATTGCACCACAGTCCCCTTCTCATTTGAATTCTAAAACTCCCCACAAAAACATGCTCAACTTGATATTTTCCCTTATAAACTAGAAAAGGCTGATCTATCTACCAAGTAGGAATGAAACTTCATTGCACATTAATTTGGAGATTATCATTATATTATCATAGTCTATTGTGTTTCCAGTCTATTCAAGGGAGCAATTATTGTTTATATTCATATTCATACCCAAGACAATTATAAATTCTTTTGAGGCATCAGGTTCAGTTGTTGGACTTTTCCTTCATGCCAGAAAAATATATTTTAATTGCTATTCATGTCTAAAATGCATTTGTTGCAAGTTCTTTTTGAGGCAAGTCTCCTTTGTATAAATTTCCTTTCAAGCAAACACAAAGTAGTTAAAATTCCTTTCCAAGGGCAGAAATCTTTTGTTCCCAGTAGCTGAACAATGCATGTGGTCAGACGGACAATGGATGTGGATCAACGGACGGATGGAATGAATAGAAAATATGCTATTTCCCCTCTTCACCAGCTTTGTTGAGGAGAAGATAAGTCTCAGAAAACCCAAAATTAGTCGTTGAGGGGAAATATGAAACTATATAGTTTGGAACAGATAGCCTTTTTGGGGCAATTGGGGATAATTCAAGTTCACACATTCTGCTACAAAAGGCTTTTCTAAAGAATCATCTCATCCCTAATGGAATAAATTGTTGTTTTATATTATAATTATGTCTTTAAACTGCGATGGTAATTATGGCTCTGGGTGTAAGCCATTGACTAGTCAAATTTCTTGAATGATGTACAACGTTCTTTTATTTCTATGAAAAGAAACACATTTTGTTGCATACACTTCAAAAATGAATCAGAGATATGTTTGAAAAACAATTTACTTGTTTGGCAATCCAGACTTTTAAATCCTGTCGCACATGAACAGCCATAGGGATCCGGCAAACAAAATGGTGTACCACTGCATGCACCCTCATGAATGCCGCAGGTAAATTCACAGCCAAAACCAAATTTATTTCCACCACAAGCTGAAATAAGTTGAGGAAAAAATAAAATTTAATATCTAACAAAAACAAATATATTCTGTGAAATTTATATGGAAAAACAGTTTAATTACAATAAAAATATCACATGAAATATGAAAACAATGTGTCAAAATACCCTCAAAATCAATGACATTCTGTTTTCAACAAATTTACCCACAACTGATGATTGAGTTTAATGGAACTTTAAATTGTGACCAAATGTCACATGAGGATAATTAGCTGCAACATGTAGGAAATTACAGGTTGAAAGCATCAATACCATAGGAATTTAACCAGAGGCAGAAATCCTTTGTGGTTCTGATGCTAACTTTGGATCAAAAGCATTTTTTTATTTTATTGTATTTCTGTAGGTGTTATGTTCTTACATGTTCAATTTATTTATCATACAGGAACGTGTAGCTTTTGTATATTTTGTTTCTTGTTTAAGTGTTAAGGTTTTTGCTTTAAGCTATAGACCACATAATCACAACAACCAATGAAAACTTATATTTGGCTTCACCTTGACAAGAATAATGATGAAGTTAACATTCTATGTGATCCAATATCATCCTTACTATTACCAACAGCATCATACCAAGTTTGATTTATATCCGAGATGTATGTGTTGTTGCTCAATAGCTGCCTGAATATATGGAACTGTCTGTGTTTGTGGGAATGACCTACAGAAATCATTATACAACTATCAAATCTAATGCCTGTCTTGTCTATAATATCTGGATCAGGAAAAAATTCCAAAATACATCTGCTTCTAATATAAATTCCAGACATGTTGGCTGGGCTACTAATATCATGCTATTGAATCTGATGCTCATTTGAATATTCAGTCTCTGATTTTAAGCACAAATAATTGAAGATGTTAAGTCACAATTCTGGACAAGAGCAGTTAGTCTCTTGTTATAAGTATTGAACAATTGTCCCAAATACACCCCTATTTCATTCCATGCCTCAGTGAAGAAAAAAACTCCACAACAGGAATAAATTGCATAATTTTTTTAACATTTGGAGCATGCAATTGCTTTCTAAACATTAGTTTTCTCTCAACATAAATGAATTGTAATGGATGCCACCAATAGATTTGCTTTTATCTATGGACTGTCTTTACACTAAATGTTTCACCTAAATTTTTATGAAATTTTTTAGTTTATTTTCCTAATTCGCTTACCTGTTAAGCAGTTTTTGCCCCTGAAACCTGGTGAACAAATACAGATGCCTGATTGGTCATCACAGACTCCACCGTTATAACATACATCACATAGGTTGGTACAATTAGATCCCCAACGACCCTCAGGACAGGCTGTAGGAAGAAGAGAGCTAGGATTCACAATCAAAGATATTTGGACTTAAGTATAAATTTAATACAATATTCAAGAGCTGTCTACTAGTGTAAGTACAGTACTTAAAACATAGGCTTCCAGAAATAATGTTATGTAGTGATGGGGATAATACAAAATAATTGGATTACATCTTTGAGGAAATGCATTTATCTATTTCTTTGCTACAGCTTTTCACAGCATTTTAATATAACCTTCAAAGTATCTGGAACCACTCATAAAATTAGCTTTCTTATCTTTCTTTTGGTTAATTGTCACATAAAGAATGAGACTGGAGTGTATCACTATACTCAGTATCCCTGGAAAAAAGTGAACCCTCTTTTGGTTATCTATTAGAAAAATGAGCCCGCCAATAAGTTGCCCACATCAATGTCAAATCAAAGATCAATTTTTAATGCTATATTTGATCAATTTACGTGTACATAACATAAATATTTTTGTGTAATATGCAGTTATCTTTCACTGTTCACTTTTCCAAAGATATTTGTTATCTTTTAATTTTTAAATTTAAATCTTTGTTTGGAATTCTTAATGTGCATGAACCAAAGATATAGGGCTGTAGTGAACAGTTACTACATATTACACAACAATAGGCTGCAGGCCCCTTTCAGTCAAATAGATCTGCTATTTCCCTTCAGCAATTTACTTGACTGTATACTCTCAATTCTGTACCTTATTATGTAACTTTTTCTTGCATTTTCTGTTTTTACTATTTTCTTATTTTCTATTTTGGGTTTACATGAATGTTAGGCACAATAAAATAAGATTTCTTAGATAATGCGCCATATAAATGCTACAAAACTTGAATTATTAATACAAGGCCACAGAAAAAGTCAAAATGTGATACTGCAAATAACAAATTTACGTTTTCCTTGCAATAAAAGATTTTGAAAGTGGTATTATTGGAAGGATTTTTTTCTCCAAACTAAATATGATAGAGAAGCTTTTACAACAGATTCCTGCAAAAGCACAATGATACATGTAGCTACTCTCTGCTACTGGTCTTGCCTATTTAATGAACTATATTACAGTAATTTACATTATTTGCATTCCATATTGCACTGACAAACTGTGCATTACCCTAAAGTTTATTTGTCTTACATGTAGCTTTGAACATTCAATGCATTATCTGAAAAGCTTTACCTTTAAATTTTTCAGAAATACAGTATAATGGGAGCGTAGGTATTCAACAAAATAAACAATGGAATTTTTAACCCTGCACACTAAAAACAGTTTGGTCAGCAAAATTACCAAATTCTTTGGTCATGCAAAAATGACCAAACTTTGGTCAGATTTTGTGTGCAGATAACCAAAGCTTGGTCCGGAGAAACCAATGGGGCATCAAAGGCATTCAACCAAGGTACTTGGTCTGGGAAAATAGCTGCTCTCTTTGGCCAGACATATAATATGAATGCATAATAAGCGACCGCAAAGTTCAAATCATTCTCAATATCGCTGTACCCGGGCCATAGAGCAGAGTCAGACATAAAATTTCATGAAAAGACGTTAGCAGAGTGGAAGTTTGTGCCCTTAAAAGATACATTTGCTGGTAGGTACTTTTAATTTCAAATGGGTTGCAATGCAATTTTATTTTTCTCAGGATTACTTTTAAATTCAACCATCGTAAGTTTAGTACTTCTTGGCATTCTCCATAGTAAGGCTAACATCTAGTATTGAGGTTATTTTTGTGACACTAGGCTAAACTTGGCCCCACGGCGTGTACCTCCTCTCCGTTAGTATGCACTGCAACCGCCCGATTTTGGCCAAAATCGACGGTTGCACATCTACGCCTCGCCAGAGCAAGGGGCAACCTAATATGATTTCATTATTTGCTTGTCCTGGCACAGCTTTGATCTAATTACATTGCCAATACAAGGCGAGTGTAATATGATGCTATCTGATGCACATTGGGAATATTATTAATGCCCCTATGATAGCATACTGAAAGGAAAGAGCTTGCACATAATGCCATAGCCAACTTTAAAGTTTGGGAATTATTATCAAGCTATAGAGAATATCAATGTTTTAGAAATAAAATGATCCCTTCGAGGCAATGAAATAAGTAGAGATTGATCTAACCAAGGATATTTTTGACGGAGCTATCTGATTCCTGCAATTAGATTATAATTTATATTTTTGTAGTGGTTTGGTCTTCCTTGAATGCATTCTTTCATGCTGTGTAAAACTTTCGTTCTACACACCTATTGTGGTCAGGTTCAGTTTACCTTTGCTGTTTATTCCGTTTGGGCCACACGTTGTTGATCTGATTCTGACGTATGCATAGGAGAGACAACGCGCAGGTCTATGGAGCTGGCCGTTCATCATATATACTGTATCTACGTTGCTTTACTTTATCTAGGCTTAGTACTTTTGTCTTCTCTGGGTGCCTTTGCTATGTACTTAGGATTATTATGTCTTTGTCATACCATGTACTTTTATCTATCTATCTATCTATCTATCTCTATATATATATATATATATATATATATATATATATAAATATATATATATATATATATATATATATATATATATATATATATATATATATATATATATATATATATATATATATATATATATATATATATATATATATATATATATAATATATATATATATATATATATATATACATATATAATATACATATATAAATATATATATATATATATATATACATATATATATATATATATATATATATATATATATATATATATATATATATATATATATATATATATATATATATATATATATATATATATATATATATATATATATATATATATATATATATATATATATATATATATATATATATATATATATATATATTTCCAAGTTAATATTACAGGTAGACGTGGTTGTTGATTTCTTGTCCTTTGGAATCTTTCATACTGAAGTTAAATTCACTAAAATGACCTAGTATCAAAGGCTTCCTTTACGAATGCTGCTGCAGTAATCAATATGCATACTACTCCCCAAAAGGTTTATCGTCAACAGAAATAATTTCCAATAGATTTGAGGTTTTCATTGAAAAATTATCACTTGTGGAAATTTGATCAGTGCAAATAAATAGCTTTGATAGTTGAAACTTTATCATTCCAATATGTTCTCCATTTGACAACCATCCATAATCCATACTAAATCAATCTGCAAGATTTTCTGAAAATTTAAGTGAATTAGACTTTCTGATAGAATAATCATTCCATTTAAGAGTTGAGTTTAACCAAGTTTCCTAGCATGCCTGGTAATGTGAGCATCAATTTAAGTTTAACCAAGTTTCCTAGCATACCTGGTAATGTGAGCATCAAGTTGACCTTAACCAAGTTTCCTAGCATGCCTGGTAATGTGAGCATCAAGTTGAGTTTAACCAAGTTTTTAGAGGATAAACTTTTTGTGTTTATTCTGCTTTAGAATGTTATTTGCAAGTTATAAGTGTTTTGAGAAAACACTCAGCTTTTCATTAGCTATGCCAAACTGCATCAAGCTATTTCAAAAGAGACTTGAAGTAAACGGATTAAGTTAGACCGTGTATAGCGTCAGGTCTAAATACTGAACTCTTTAAGGCCCATAGTACATACTGAACACTTTAAGCCACGGGTGACTTCAACTTCCGCAGCTTTTGCAAGGAACGTTTTACAAGTTATAAACAGTTGGTTGAAATAATGAATCAGAAGCAAAAGGTTTTGTGGTTCCGATGCTTTTTTTTTCATGAGCTCAATAATTTGCAAAATTTGTATTAACTGTCATGTCATTGCAAAGGTCTATCATGAACTATTTGTTTCATATTTATTCATAAGCCACACCCACCATGCAAATTAATCAAACTGTTGACAACATTAGCATTTGCACATTAACTAAGAACATTATCATAGCAAGTATGATGCAAAAACGGTTGCTTATTTATTCTATTTCAAGAATTTGTCAGTAAGCCTTGCCTACTCATTAATATTAATGACATTATTACCACAACATTACAATATATGTCCAGACCATGACCCCTAATATAGCATAAATCTGATATATCGTTCATGAGATGCAGTATGATGTTTACCTTACATTTGGAACATTCACATTAAGCCACGCCCACCATGCATATCAATGACATCTGCTGATAACATAAGCATGTACAAAGTAACCAACAAAATTATCTTGCCCAATATGACATAAAATGGACATACAGTAGCTCATTTATCACTTTTTCAAATTTTTTACTTTAAGCCTGACCACTTCTTAATATGCATAATATCATTACCAAAACAATTAGGCACAACTACAGACCACGGGCTATCTGCGTACCAAATATGACATCAATCCAGTTTACCGTTCTTGAGATATTGTGTTTACAAGTTCTTTTCAGCAAAACCATATTAAGCCCCGCCCACTATGCATATTAATGAAATTCAATGGTTTTACATCATGAATATATACACACTAGCTGACATCATATACCAAATATGAAATAAAACAGACATGCGGTTATTAAAATATGAACATTTCAAGATTTTTACATTACGCCCCGCCTACGAAATAATATGCAGGGTATCACCATCAAAAATAATAGGGCACATCTACGGATTATGGGCTACCTAAAATAAACAAATAATCATCCTTGCCCTCATCATGTCATCACTGAAATAGACATATAATCATCCTTGCCCTCATCATGTCATCACTGAAATAGACATATAATCATCCTTGCCCTCATCATGTCATCACTGAAATAGACATATAATCATCCCTGCCTCATCATGTCATCACTGAAATAGACATATAATCATCCCTGCCCTCATCATGTCATCACTGAAATAGACATATAATCATCCTTGCCCTCATCATGTCATCACTG
>JAIGNY010001926.1:17500-20709 GCA_020152595.1 Chiridota heheva | reverse complement strand
TATCTTGAGTCTCGAGAATATTCGAACTCACTTTTCGTGTACTGAAAACCTTTGATACGAATATTCAATTTAATCAATTATTGATAATTAATTATTAAGTGATTATTTCTTATGAATACCTGAGTAATTTTCAACGACAGGAGTATCAAAGAATTGGCCCGTTGTCATAGTATTTCGCAATTTCCTTGATTTAGCAAAACAACGCCCTTACTTTTCCATTGAGAGATCCTATAAAGGTCAATTGTCGCCTGTAGTTTAATAGCCTGTCTTAAAGGCCATCTATCGTGATTAAAATGTGGTGGCGTATAATTTATTCCAAAATGATACTCATTGGCCTATCAATGTAAGTGCACACCTTACCATTGTCAAAAAACAGGATTTGAATTCCATTTACCTTGTACGTTAGAGACGACAACTGGCCTTTAAATTCTAAGTAGAATATCAATAATATCATTGCCAAATACCAAGTCCTGAGATTATCTTTACGTACTGGAACATCAAATCATCAGACTTTCCTACCCCTGCACCGTGACATTGGCGTAGATATACTGTAGGGGTAAGGACATTTAATGTTGTAACTCTACCACGCGGTGATATTATCGCCGTTTTGCATGCCCTATCTTTGACTCCGCATCCCAAGCGCGTTTTCAAAAAAAGTGCTGGTAGAGTAAGGGTTCATTTAAAAATGCGCCAATGCTTCAAGATTTGCTGCATATTTATGAGCCTGAACGCATTGGTCTAAGATCCAACGAGGATGTCACTCGCCTTTTGGTGCCAAGGACTAATCGTGTCAGTGAGGACTGCGCCTTTTCTTTCCTAGGTCCACGTTTGTCTGTTTGTGGAATAATCTACCTATTGCAATCCGCCAGCCTTAAACTGTTTATACTTTTAAGAAGGCCCTTAAGACTCATCTATTTCCAACTGAATAATTTTCTTGTTTTATCATCTTGTTTTTCGATTTTTACCAATTCTTGATATTCTATATTTAGAGGTTTTTTTTGTTGTTGTATATATTATCAATTTTATTGTAAAGCGCCTCAATCCACGGGAAATGCGCTATTTAATTAAGTGCAATAATAATATTAATAATAATAATAATAATAATAATAATAATAATAATAATAATAATAATAATAATAATAAAAACAACAACAACAACAATAATATAATAATATAATAATAATAAAAATAATAATAATAATATTAATAATAATAATAATATTAAAAAAATATATTTATTTAAAAAAAAATAATAATAATGATGATGATGATGATGATGATGATGATGACGCCGCCGACGACGACGACGACGATGATGACGATGACGATGATGATGATAATGATGATGACGACGACAACGACGACGACGACGATGATGATGATGATGATGATGATGATGATAATAATAATAATAATAATAATAATAATAATAATAATAATAATAATAATAATAATAATAATAATAATAATAATAATAATAATAATAATAATAATAATATAAACAACAACAATAATAATAATAATCAAACCGCGACAAGTGTGCCAACACAAAAATATATGCAGCATGATCACGGTGGGCGGCCCACCGGTCACTGAAGCGGAATGAGCCCAACTCTGCTGCCCGGAAGACAGAGGACCCTTCAATAATCAGCTTGTGCTTAACTCCCCAGCAGTGCTGGTACCCATTTTACAGCTGAGTGGACTGGAGTATAGTATCTTTCCCAAAGATACAATGCAGCGCTCACGACGAGAATCAAACCCGGTAACTTTCGAGCATGACTCCCGAGCTTACCACTGAGCCACCGCACCTCGTAAAATATGACAATTCCAAAATTTCATCCGATACTTTGTTAAAGTTGAGTAATCTATTTTGATGCTGTTTCGAAATTAACCATTAAGTATATAATGTCTTATCAATTTTTAATACAGATTAAATGAAAATGGTAGCCCTCATGAGTTGCACGAGTGATTTCAAAACATGTTGTTGTTGAAGCATCTACGATTTATTTTCTTAAAATTTTAATTGATAGATAGACAAGTATTCTACGTCAAGAAGAATTAGTAAGATTACAGCAATTTGGATCAAAAGATCAATTTATAAAGTGCATCGATACAAAATGCCTCTTTGCCGCGGTTCTTTCATGTTACGGATTTTATCTATTTTAAAACCATTGCTTCTTTCAAAAACAATTGCTGGTAAGTTTGTAAATCACTTTTCATACAATACTTACTAACTGGTGTATAAAAAATCTTTGTGACTATATGATCAATTCATGTTATTCTCAGTGTCCCTATTAACCCCTTCAGATAACCCCTTAGGCAATTAGGGGAACACTTAGCTTCTTCTCCGCAAACTCAGGGACGTAGGAAGGGTCATTTGTCGGGGGGGGGGAATCCTCAAATTCATTTTCTGGAAATTTTGACCAGTTTTGGGGAAATTGTGGCTAATTTCGGGAAATTTTACCAAAATATCCAATAATCTTACCACACTTTTCAATTTTATGTTAATCAGTTCGGTTCGCACCGCCGATCGGAGGACTCAATAAGTCCCTCGATTGGGAGACATAAGCATGCGCACTGAGCGTACAGTAATATATAGAAGGCGCCATTTTTATTGTGAAGTTTCAGTCATAGACGCTTATCAGTTGTTGTATTAAAGGTTTGTAACAAAGTTTGCTTTGTTCATGTTCAATTTCGCGAAAATAAAACAACTTCGTTACTATCACGCAGTTATTGCGAAATAATTTTCACAAATCCCCAAGTTATTTCTCATAATTTCAGAAAATCTTGTTAAAGTGCGACTGCCTAACGGTAACACATAATAAGAATACATCACTTTTCTTCAAATTTCTCGAAAACCGCACGGTAAAATTTAAAAGCGCACGGTGATAGGATAATTCATATGCCATTATTTCAAATCGTGAAGAAAAATTTGAACCCTTTGCAGTGGTTGAGTTCTCCGCGCTCGAAATGTGTCTGATTCTTATGTTATTCCTATACAAACTTTGAATTAGGATAGATGAATTATGGGATACTTCTGTAAATGATCACCCGATTGGAAGAACAAAACTGTTTTCCCGATCGGGGGTACAAACTGGACTGTTAATAATATTACAATTTTACCTCCCAACCAGGAAGAAAGATTGCAATCGGGAAGGTGGAATCTTCTCGTGGAGGTAGTTTTAACCCTGCTCCCCCTTCCCCTTCCT
>JAIGNY010001926.1:0-12500 GCA_020152595.1 Chiridota heheva | reverse complement strand
CCTTAAAATTTCCAACTGGGGATTTTCCCATTGCTTCATAATTGATACTTTCAGCAATGGCATATTATCTAAAGGTTGAAATGAATAACTCCCACCTTGATTGAAGTTTCCCTTGCCACCCCTAGATTTTGGTATGTACTGTTCATAATAAAAGCAACACACAAAAGCACCACGGGTGTAGGTCCTTACACATGGGAACATTTCAGGTGAATTTTGGTGGGGAGGGGTTGAAGCACTCTAAACTAACGTAAATACACCATAACTAAGAACTCACATTTCGCAATGTGCCACACATCATACAAATGTTTAATTCCGAACTTGGTCAGGTTCTCTCTGACCAATTTGGCAACTTAGGTGTGGCGATCTGTGATAAGACACTCAATGTCTAGCCCTTCCTCCTCTCCAGCATCAATCAGCCAGTTCATCACCCGCTTGAGACCTTCAAGCTCCATTGCGTTGGAGTTTTTCACTTCATTTTTCTGAAAAATTAAAATAGAATTCATATAAAATGCATTATCAGAAAAAAACAATTAAGTTTTCAATAATACTAACTACAACGAGGGGTAATCTTTACAGCAATATGCGAGTAGAGAAACTGGTACGGTAGTTGGGTAATGAGAAATTGAATATGACAATTCGTAAGTTCTCTTTAAAAATGAAAAATCCATGCTTGCCAAATTATACATGATGGTAACACTAAAACTTGTATATACAGTTTAATCCAATTCGGTTGACACATTGGGCATTAATACATGAAAAATACAAATATCATCCTTATAACAGTTCTCCATGCTTACCTGAACCAACTGTACATCCACAATTTTGTTCTGTGTCAACTCCATCAGTGCATATGACCCAAACTTAGCTGTGTGGCCTGGGCTGTCTGCTCGTCCATCACCGCCAAGCACCAACGGCTTGTCAGCCCCGACGAGATACTTAGTTATTACTTCGAACTGATGTCCCTGCCACACACGAACAATAGCTGGCTGCAAGATCAGTTGCTATGGTCTATAAAAGGTCCGGGGGGATATGATCGCACAGGAAATGAATTCCAAAACCCTCAGTACCTTGGTTGGGCTGGCATCAGAAAAAAGTATTGATGATGACAAAAGCAAGTTTCCAGCTGGTGTGTCCTTTATCATGGGCTGACTGGTCCATGTCCTTTTGTGGCCACATTTAACACACTTCTGTGAAATTACAACCATCGACCCAACAGTCCTAGTGATGTACCCCTTTGTTTGGGCAAAGCAGTTGATGCATATTGTAAATAGGCTCAACAGGGCTGACTGGAATAGGATGAACTTGCGTTCTCTCCATGGGCACTGAGGGTCTTCACCTTCATCACTGCAAAGAGATGAAAACACAGCTATATGAAATTGACTTTCTAATTAATAAGTTAAATAAATCAATGTACATCATCGGAACAAAGGGGTAACAATTTAGTAGCAATACGATCATGACAATTAATGAAGGGGATCAGGTTTCAAAATTTACAAGGAGCTAGCATAATTTTGAGGTAACTAGCCATTGGGATAGTTAAAGAAAATACGCAAATTATCTGTTGGGCTTAGACTCATGCATTCGTACTAGACAAATCTGCAGGTGGGCTAGTGTTACCTAAATGGAATTTTCTGACACTGAGTTGAATCAAATTAAAATTTGTTTGGAATGAAAAAATAAAGGAGTTAATAAGTAAGGTGATTAGTTTTCAAATAGTACCTTTCAATGTATTCGTCACTTGATGACTGCCAACCTGAAGGCACAAACTCCATACTCTCATCGACTCTCTTTGTTTTAGAACTATCTGACGAGTCAGATAGTATTGGCGATGATGTGAAAGGCTGGAGGAGTGTGCATTGTACCTCCGCATCTGTGATTGTCACTCCTCTCTCACTAAATGTTGTCTGTGTTGCTGTTGAGTTGTAAACAGAACAAATAAATTAAATAACTCATATTTGGTTTATTTAGTCAACACACACAACATCCTTACACTTACTAGGTAGGAAATACATGTACATTTGTACAATGAAAAAAAGTGCATTAAAATTTTACAATCAAAACAACAGAACCAAACATAGCAGAGATAACACTATTCTCATAAATCACCAAAGACTGAGTGTCAAATACATGTAACTCTTACTTTGTCAGTAAATGATGTAAAAAATGCATTAAGTCATATCTTCATGGACCTATGAAATATACACAAACAGTGCAGTAAAATAGCCTAAAGTTGTGACATTATCGATTATCGCAACATTTTGATGCACTGCATTTTCCCAATGTCGACAAACCCATACTTGTCAGTTATGAGTTATGTGTGCCAAACAAAAGGTGACAAATTTAAGTTATTCATTAATTTTAAAAGCCACTTGATCACTCTCTTTCTACCTTTTGCAACATTCAGGTTAAATTATTCTTACCTTTTGAACGACGGGATGGTTTACAATTTGCTTGAAGTCGAACACTTCTTGTTTGCACATTTCGCCGTGATTCTGAAATTTCTGTCTGACACACCACAGATGTTGCAGACTCCTACAGAAAACAAAATGTAAAAATTAAAATGATAAAGTTGTGTATACAGTGCTGTAGATATATGAACTAAGTAACACAGACAAAGTACAACGTATGCATACAAGGGCATATACCTTTGGCAAAGCAAAAGATGATTTCGCTTTCTTCATACTTTTTAGTGTTCTGTGGAAGAAGATCAAGTATGCACATGAACACATACACAGAAACACAGATGAAATATCGTACATTGATATGTTGACATGGATGCCAGAAAGGAGGGCACACAGGAGCGATCACCCCATATGCCCCTTTTTCAATGGAGCAAGGGGTGCAAAAGTGCCCTTTCCAAAATTTAGAAACACAGATTTTTAACAGTCATTTCTAGTAGTAATGCACTAAGTTTTTGCCCCATTGTGTGGTACTGACCAGCGATAGTTATACTGTATGTACATATCAATTAGAAGTGATTGACAAATTTTGGGTTTTAAATGGGATTTGTATTACAAAATAATGTAATTTGTGCCCTTTCTTCTAAGTCTGCCCTGTGACCTTTATTATTTCCTGCGTCCATGCATGTTGATTGAGATTGAAATAACATTTTTGTCTCAGAAAGTTCAGTGGGCGTTTATTATTCGTGCAAGGCGGTACAGTATTACAGTAATTTTGCAGGATATAGGCCTGTCTTATTGAAATCTCAAGAACTACTTATTTAAAGTCCGAGGGTTGCAATTTTATCAGATACATGAGAAACTCATTTCTAATCAGAAAAAACATTTCATTGATTTTTATGGAGAAAATAACATTCATATACATTAACATAAATAATAAATAATTACACTAACAAATCAGAGAGATTGTGGTGTGGCCAAAGAGAGAGGGGATTGCCCCAATTATTAATTTTGTTTGTACTGAATAGGTTTCAGTCTGTGCAAATTGGTCGCTGTCAGTGCCATAAAACAAGAGCTGATCTATGACCTTGTTTTTTACCATATCATACCATTTCACCCCGATATGAAAATCCTCGTAAAGAGAGATGTTCTTAATTACAAGTTTACACTGCCTGGATTGCATGAGGATTGGGGAATCAATGTATGTCAGGTTATGTGCTAATTAAAACTTTTCATATAATAGGTATTTAGATCTACATTTTCTTACATTATTTTGATTTTTGTGTGCAAATTCAAACAAGCAGTTATATACTATTCCCACTGTTCACCAATAAGTCTAAATTAAGAGATTGTTTATGGATTTGACTAAAATTTAAAAAAATAAATAAATAAGTAATCAATAATCACCTCATGTTCAATGGCAGGCACCTGAAGTTCTGATGATGTTGGTTCTGGACTGGGTTCATATTCATCCATTATCCTCCTAACTTCCTGCAAAATTAAACAATAAACAAATTCTTATGTATGACCAAATAAAAAAAATTACACAATAGTTTCCAAAAAAAAATGACAGAAACTATAGTAGAGCTTGTGCATGTCTCACTAATCATCTTGGAGAAATAAGAATCTCTATAACAATGGATGTGATGTCAATCAGTACACATATGACCTAATTGGCTGGATGACAAAAGTAATGCTTCAAAATCAATTTCATACTATTCTTTAGCCTAATGCACTTGTCAATTGTATGACCCATCCCACTACCCCCGGGCATGGGTGAGTCACTGGTGGGTCACTGCATTCCAAATTTTGTCCCACATGTGCGTCACTGCGAAGGGTTGGTCAGTCACATGTGTGACCCAGGGGTGCATCATTTTACTGCTTTTTTTTCAGTTATTTTTTGGCCCACCTGAATGGGTGGGTCATAGGTGGGTCATAATACAATGTTTTCTACGTCAATATGTGTGTCAAGTTCCTATTATTATGCGTCAGTTTTTTTACTGTGGTGTGGGTCAAACCCACGTCACTGCATAGGCAAAAATTGACAGTGACGCACCCTGTCCGGGAGTAGTGGGGTGGGTCATACAATTGACAAGTGCATAAGGAGGATTAATTATCATCTAAAATAGTTCTTGTTCTGTACTCTGTTGTATATATAAACAGGTTTCATTTTTTGAAATTTCTAGCAGTCAAAATAGACCGTAGCACTATATCATAGGCCTATGCTGTGTATAAGGTTCTAGTGCTGTCCAAAATGGTGTCCGAAAATCATGAGAAATGACTTGGCACACCGCCATATGAGGTCAATGCACAAACTCTACAGCCAAAAAAAAATTGACTACACGTAGGGGTACTTGCATTTCAATTTTCAAAGAATATAATTGCATGATTCTGGCACCTTTCTTTCTTAGAGAATACACTGTCAGTATAAAGTTGGATGAGTTCCCAAAAAGCACTCTTAGATTACATGAAATTCATAATTGAAAACAAATATTCAGTTTGCAAATTGTTAGAAAATAAATAATAAATGAAAAAACACTGGACATAACAATCAATCCAGTTGCGCTAATGATTTTCCTGCGCAACCGCACAATGCAAAAAAAAAAATGTAAAGGGACGTTGTGATGTTGCGCAAAATGGAAAAACTGGATTCTTTCCACAACCTGAACTAAATCATGATTCATATGACCTGATATGATAATTAAATACCTACTGCAGTCTGTGCAGACAGTAGTCATATAACATATGACTGTGTACTATAAAAGCCAGCATTTGGACAATAAATGGTCAGTGGCCGGGGCTGTGACCCGTAAAAAAAAAGGCCACTGGGCATAGGTCATCAGGTGGAAGATTCTATAGCTGGTAACTTTTAAGCCCACTATTATCACAAATAGGCCTATGTTTGGACAAATTAGGCACAGGCAAATTCTCAACAACTTACAAGGCAAATTGTTTCATCTTTAGGCTGTTACTAATGACAAAATATGCATAGGCTTACCTCTTTCCTCGCACGACGTTCAGATGAAAGTCTTATTTTTTTTTGGTGGATGGGGATCTCAAGAACACTGACATTTTCCTCAGTAGTTGAGGAACTTCTGGCACTGTAACTTGTACATTCCACACTCGAGCCTATCCCTGTTGCCAGTGTTGGTGTAACATTAGGCCTTTTATCTGGGAGTGAACTAGTGCTGGGTGTTGAGGAACTTGGGGCTTCAAAACTTCCTATTGACGTTTTAATCGTCGGAATGGCTTCAGGTCCAAGGGCATTTTTTTCCTCCGACCGGTATCAAGATTAAACGGTTGGAACCGAAAATTTGCGAAGCATTCCGGTAGAAAATGGACACTGCAGATTACGCTGTACTCTGTTGGGCCTGAAAAGTCCAATCTCGTAAGCTGCACAAATCTTGTCCAAAGTCTTGCCGTTTTCGAATCTTTTGGCCATCCATGAAGGCTTATTTGGGCCGAAGTCACATTACTACACCCTCCAACAATGCACCGCTTCGGCATTTTATCACGTTTTTAATTAAAACATTCCAAATTATGAAAAAAGATTAAGATTTAGCTGACGACACTGTGAAGAACAACGTTAACTTAGTGTACAATGCAATTTAAATGTGATAGCTTGCGCAGCGTCCCTTCAACAAATGACGTCATCTGTCTACAAAAATCTATCCTCGTTATTCCGGTCTTTTTTGTCAAGGTCACGCGAAATTCGTTTTTCTTTGTCGATTTTCTTGAGAACGGTGAGGTTTTATACAATAAAACTTATATTTTTGGAAACCAAATGATCCAAATGATTTATTTAAGGCAACTGTTTTACCCATGGCAGGACCACTTTAAGAAGATAACATAAATTTCTGACAAAAAATATGCAGCCGTTTTATAAATAGAAAATTCATTCTCTGTGATCAGGGGGGTTCCTTTTCCTACTGTGATGATATATCGACCCAAATATATATATATATATATATATATATATATATATATATATATATATATATATATATATATATATATATATATATATATATATATATATATATATATATATATATATATATATATATATATATATATATATATATATTATATGTATATATATATATATATATATATATATATATATATATATATATATATATATATATATATATATATATATATATATATTTATTAATCATCTGTTCTTATTTTCTATAAATCTAGAAAGAATTTGAACACATACAAATTCCGAAAAATGTTAAGTTACAGATCTATGAGTCTATGGACAAGTAGCAGCAACAAAACAACGTGAGCTTAATTTGAAGAAAATATGCTATAAACCATAAAAATAGCAAAACATTTCATCAAAATCCAATAAAACTTGACTATTTTTTAAATTATTTGTACTGTTTGTGACATTACAACCAGACAACCTATGAATTGTATTATGTTAACCTCTACCAATGTTATTTGAAAGGGAGCAAGGAGTTTTGAAAATTAAGCAACACAAAATCAATCTGATTACTTTTAGTGAGTGAAGCTTAGGACAGAAACCTAAAGAATTATATATTAACAAGTTTGAGTTGTCAGGGTCTCCTTTTCATGCATTATAACTTTTGCATACACGAATAATTATTCTAACTTTGGTTCGTCATAACTTGGAGATTATATGCAGCTGCTTTTCATGTAAATTAAAGGATTATTTCAGGGGTCGAGCAAGTCCTTTAAAAAATCAGACTTCAAAAGAAACAATATGGTGAAGAAAGCATTCCAAATCGTATTCCGTTAAGGAGCTATTTTGAAGTTTGGTATCATTTATTTAGAAACGACTGAAATCAGACTAGTTGTGATGGGACTGCCTCATATTTCACAAAGTATTTGTATTCTATCATATTTTGTCCTTCGATTTTTGGCTTAAAAACCATTGGATGTGTGAGTTCCAAAGTAGCAAATCAGTATTTTGTATTAAAAATTATAATTTACCACCTGAAGGAAGTTCGAGGGGAAAATATAATATGCTACTGAGCTCGTGTTCCAGGCATGGTGACTAACTGTGTTTGTGTGTGTGGGGGGTATGTGTGTGTGTGTGTGTGTGTATGTATGTGTGTGTATGGGGGTGTTTGCTTTGATATTCATTTAACGACCTTGATTTGGCAACACACCAAACATTTAAGGACCCATGTCGCATTTGAGGACCTCAACACACGTCCTTAAACGTTTTTGCTATAAACAAGAAAACTTTCATTTAAGATGGCGCTTGAGAAGTTTTACAGAATGATATCCTTAATGAACAGGTTGAATCTGACATATAATTTCACACTATATTCAGAGTGCTGAAAATTTCACACTGATTTATTTTTTAATGGATTGCGCCACAAATTCTTAACACAGTTACCCGCTGATTTGCCGCGAGTCCTTAGTTGTTTAGTAAAACTGAAAATTATGTAACACACACACACACACAGAAATCCTTAGATGAATAGATGTATCAGATCTTCTCCAGGGTCCTTAGTTGCCTAGCAAAACCTAAAACTTTGTTTTATGTCCTTAAGAAGATAACATAAATTAGGACTGCATTTTTGTTTACTTTTCAAGTCCCCTACCCTACAAGAAATTTACTATGATAAAACAACATTTTTTTCAGCTCCACTCCTTCATTATTGGTCTGTATCATTGAGTCTTCAAAATAGGAAATTCAAAACTTTTCTAAGACCTGGATGTCAATGTCACCTTATCTTTCCTGCGGTTACTAGAATGCCACAGGCACAGAAAACAAGGACGGAGTAGCGTTCAAGGGGCGGATTCTGTAATGTTGTACCCTCCCATTTAATTGTGTACACCCGCACGATACGAGTACACAAATTTACACGAATACGCAGTTGGTCATTTTTTACGCGGTGGACAAGCAGTGCTGGTGAACGGAGAAAATATTTTGCAAAACTTTTGGATACAAATGCTATTTCGTAACGGTTTAGGACGTTTAAGTTAATTAAGGAAAGTTCATAGTATTGTTTAACAAATTTGAACAGTAAGTACATTTTTGGACCTTTTCATGAATGAATTCACATGATCTTTTTGAGAAACATAAATTGGGAGTGTTCTGTTCAATTTTCTAATTTGCCATTGGATTGCATAGGGTATGCTCCATGGCTATGTAAAGTCAAAAAATGTGAGTCAAAGGTGAGTAAGAAACAGCACATTGTGAGTCAATTGTGTGACTGAAGTGTGGGTCATTTTACATGTGGTGTAAGTCACTACAGTGAGAGGTGTGCGTCAAAATAGCGTTTTGCACAGTACAAAATGGTCAATGACTCACTGGTGTAGGGGTGAGTCATACAATTGATAAGTGCATAATGTAGATATTCAAGTTAACTAAGGACATCAATTTGGATAATTATTCATTATTTAGCACCAACAATTCATTAAAAAAACGTCTTCGTTTGTACTCTTAACCGCTTTTTGTTACATTGTTTGCGTATTTTCATGAATGCCAATAGATATTAAGTCATTTTAGACTGTACTGATTCCAAATTGTACACATTATTTCAATCAGTCAATGTAAGAACTGTAAGATGTTACATGGATATTCTCCTTAAAAAGATCTTTGCTTTCCTAAATTGCCAGCACACAAAAAGTGAACAATATAACTCAGCTGCGCAAACGATCAAAATCAATCATTTTGTGCCACATTTTTACTAATCATAATCATGACTTCATATTACTTTTCGCTGAGAAATAGAGAAAGATACGGCGATGACAGTTTTCAATGAGCATGTGTAAGTCGGGTGTACCTGATTTTGATGTTTCCGTTTTCTCATCGTGATGTTCGCCCGCTGAGAGACTGGGAGTACTCTAATAAAGCACCTCCCTGGTTGAAAATGCATTTTCCTTACGCTGATACATATGTAGTGCATATAACATATAACTTACTTTGTAGCGTCTGTTCACATAGTACCATTTAGATAGTCAATCACTATCATCAGACTATTATATCCATTCGCTCGTGTATTCACTCAATCCCCAAACTCCAGTTAATGAGGCATGTGACGTCATTCTCTTCGAGACAAGCCCCGCCCACCCAATCATTTTTGATGAGTTGTAATTTCATGTTTGAAAAGGTGCCTCAACTTCAGCGGGGCCGTATGAGGAAATCCGTTATTTTTGAAGTAGCCCTGGGTTTGTTATTGTGTTAATCTTGGGAAAAAAACAACTTCAAGATACTTTTTTCCCCATGTCCTTCAGTGTGAATTACAATCACTGAACAAAATACAGGAAGATGATGATGTCTATTGAATCAACTTTATTTTATTACTATTTTTTATCTACTATTTTCCGATTTTGAAAGGTAAAATTTCGAAAAGTAAAAATCTTCAGCATTTTTTGGTTAATTTCCGTAAAAGTGAATGAACAACAAACACAATTAGCAAATGTATGAACTTTTCTTCCAAACTTATGGGTATGCTAGTGTGTATGTGTGCATGTGTGTATTTTTGCGTCTGGGGTGGGGGTAACTCTATTCCGAAGTAAGTAGCTGAGATATAATTTCATGATTCTATAGCATGTATATTTCAAACACATTCGATGTAATCTTGCCCCAAATATTCATAAACTGCAATAAACATAGCCTGTGGGTTGTGGAGGTATTAGAAATCAGCCATGGTGTAATCTCTAAGAAAACCCACACACAACCTTGTACTCTTAACTACAAGAGCCTTAACCTGTGGGTTGTGGAAGTTTTAGAAATCAAGCATGGTGTAATCTAAAATAAAACACACACCCACAACTTTTAATGTTAACTGCAAAAGCCATAACCTGTGGGTTAAATCAGGCATGGCGTAATCTCTATAAAAAAAACACCCACAACCTTGAATCTTAACTGCAAGAGCCATTACGCGATAACCTGTGAGTTTTTTTCATTTATAGAAATCAAGCATGGTGTAATTTCTAAAACCCCCACAACCCACAACCATTAATCTTAACTTCAAGAGCCATAACCCCAAAACCTGTGGGTTGTGGGTTTTTTTAGAAATCAGCCATGGTGTAATTTCGAAAAACACCACAGCCTGTAGGTTGTGTTTTTTTTAGAAATCAGGCATGGTGCAACCCACAACCTTTAATCTTAACTGCAAGAGCCATAACCTGAAAACCTGTAATACATAAAAGTACCCAATTTGGGAGTATTTCAAAATACCCAGTTTTTCAGGTACGTTGCTCCCGGACTGACTAAAGGTTTTGCAAAAATGACCATCATTTATACATTCCTTGACCATGAAATCATTAAACTTATTATATATTCATAAATCAGAGTGGGCGTGAATACGTACAAAAGAAAATGAACGACATTTCAAAGTTTTGGGATTGACTGTATTGAGGCCCTAAATTCCAACCAAATTCCACATGCATGTACACTCCGGGAGCCGGGGGGCCCGGTTCCATATGTCAGTCCGGTTCGTACCCCCGATCGGGAGGACAGTTTTGTCCTCCCGATCGAAGGATCCTCTACAGAAGTATCCCACAATCTATTGAAATTCAAAGTTTGTATACGAATAACATAAGAATCAGACACATTTCGAGTGCCGGGAGCTCAACCACTGCGAAGGGTTCAAATTTTTCCTTCACGATTTGAAATAATGGCATATGAATTATCTTTTCACCGTGCGCTATTAAAATTCACCGTGTGGTTTTCGAGAAATTTGAAGAAAAGTGATGAATTGTTATTATGTGTTTACCGTTAGGCAGTCGCGCTTTAACAAGGTTTTCTTAAATTATGAGAAATAACTTGGGGATTTGTGATAATTATTTAGCAATAACTGCATGATAGTAACGAAGTTGTTTTACTTTCGCGAAATTGAACATGAACAAACGCAAACTTTGTTACAAACCTTCAATGAAACGACTGATAAACTTCACAATAAAAATGGTGGCTTCCACATATGCCAACAGTAAGCTCAGTGCGCATTCTTGAATCTCCCGATCGGGGAACTTATTGAGTCCCCTAATTGGCTGTACTAACCGAACTGATATGTATATGTGCGGCCCGAGCTGGTTCCTTTTTTCATAATTTTCGTAGAGCAGGTATCAAAAACCCAATTTTGTTATACTGCAGGTCTGAAAATGGCATATTTTCATTATGCAGGTGTTAAAAATTGTTTAAATTTAAACTGCAGGTATAAAAAAATCACACATTTTCGTAGTGGAGATATAAACAATTGTGGCTCTCATACTGCAGTTACCAAAAAAAAAATCTCATACTGCAGGTATGACGATTCGAAGTATTGATATGCGGATTTTGCAACGAATGATGTTGAATTGAGTAACCCCCATTAGCTCTACACCATCGTTTCTTCATGGAGCAAAGCCAAATAAAGAAAACTGATTTCATGCAGACTTCCCATGGAGGTCATACTGGGGTTATTCTTCATCAATAAAACACAAAACCAGCAAGGTGTAACCAAGGATACCGGAGCAAAGGTCGTAGATCTGTTATCATTTTTCAAAGCGTTGTTTATGACTCCCTAGTTATGGAACTAGCTACTTGATATAAATCCATTTTAATGGTTATTTTTTGTAAAAAGAGTGTCATTGCTTTTCAATATCGATCCAGTTTCGCACGTACATACATAATAGCGTGCCTTCATAGAGTTTTAATCTATTTCACGAAGATAAAGCTTCGCAGAACAAATGAGAGGTTAACGTTGGGAAAAGAAAGAAATTATCCTGCATACTACCTCTAAAATTTGCAATTGTGTATCAATTCTCATCAACCTGAATATGAGTATCCCTTTCGCAAGCATAAAACAAGAAATAATATGTTAATTAAGGGCTGGCTAATAGGTTAAGCGCGGATTTTTTTAATTAAGGAGAAAAGAAACCTGAAATACTTGCAACATGGTCCTTTTAAAGTTTAAAATCCAAATCTAAAATTTAGATATGAAATTAGGTGAGAAAAGTAACTTTCATGTACAAAAAAGTAAAACAACCCTCTGTAATGCATCAACTTGACAACGGTCGGAGTCTGTTTATCACGTGATAGTGTACAAACAAATTGGAGATGTTCCTCTCATGTCCAATCGCAATGTAGAACATAAACTTAGATACGCTTGGATGGCAGATTACCCA
>JAIGNY010001925.1:0-17071 GCA_020152595.1 Chiridota heheva | reverse complement strand
CTGAGGGCTTGGACATTATTAAACACATGCTGGTTGCTGTGATTCCTGAGGGCTTGGATATAAATAAACACATAATAGTTGCGGTGATTTCTGAGTACTTGGACATAATTAAACACATGCTGGTTGCGGTAATTTCTGATTGCTTGGACATAATTAAACACATACCGCTTGGGGTGATTTCTGAGTGCTTGGACATAATTAAACACATACTGGTTGCGGTGATTTCCGAGGTGTTGGTCATAATTAAACACATGGCGGTTGTGGTGATTTCTGAGGGCTTGGACCTAATTAAACATATGCTGGTTGCGGTGATTTATGAGGGCTTGGACGTAGTTAAACACATGTTGGTTGCCGTGATTCCTGAAGGCTTGGACATAGATAAACACATACTGGTTGCGGTGATTCCTGAAAGCTTGGGATATAGTTAAACACATGCTGATTACGGTGATTTCTGAGGACTTGGATATAATTAAATACATACTGGTTGCGGAGATTCCTGAGGGCTTGGACATAATTAAACACATACTGGTTGCAGTGATTTCTGAGAACTTGGACATAATTAAACACATACTAGTTGCGGTGATTCCTGAGAGCTTGGACATATTTAAACACATGCTGGTTGCGGTGATTTCCGAGGACTTGGACATAATTAAACACATGCTGGTTGTGGTGATTTTTGAGAGCTTGGATATAATTAAACATATACTGATTGCGGTGATTTCTGAGAGCTTGGACATAATTAAACACATACTTGTTGCGGTGATTTCCGAGGCCTTGGTCATAATTAAACACATGGCGGTTGTGGTGATTTCTGATGGCTTGGACCTAATTAAACACATACTGGTTACAGTAATTTCTGAGGGCTTGGACATATTTAAACACTTACTGGTTGCGCTCTTTTCTGAGGGCTTGGACATAATTAAACACATGCTGGTTGTGGTTATTCCTGAGGGCTTGGATATAATTAAACACATGCTGTTCGTTGTGATTCATGAGGGCTTGGTCATAATTAAACACATACTGGTTGCAGTGATTTCGAGGGCTTGGACATAATAAACACATACTTGTTGTGGTGAATTCTGATGGCTTGGACAAAATGAAAAACATGCTGGTTGTGGGGAGTTCTGAGGGCTTGGACATAATTAAACACATACTGGTTGCGGTGATTTCTGAGGGCTTGGACATAATTAAACACATGCTGGTTGTGGTGATTTCGGATGGCTTGGACATAATCAAACACATATTGGTTGTGGTGATTCCTGAGGGCTTGGACATAATTAAATACATACTGGTTGCGGTGATTTATGAGGGCTTGGACACAATTAAACACATACTGGTTGCGGTGATTTCTGAGGGCTTGGACATTATTAAACACATACTGGTTGCGGTGATTTCTGAGTACTTGGACATAATTAAACACATGCTAGTTGCGGTGATTTCTGAATGCTTGGAAATAATTAAACACATACTGGTTGGGGTGATTTCTGAGTGATTGGACATAATTAAACACATACTGGTTCCGGTGATTTCCGAGGGCTAGGAAATAATTAAACACATACTGGTTAAGGTGATTTCTGAGGGCTTGGACATAATTAAACACATGCTGCTTGCGGTAATTTCTGATTGCTTGGACATAATTAAACACATACTGGTTGGGGTGATTTCTGAGTGCTTGGACATAATTAAACACATACTGGTTGCGGTGATTTCCGAGGCCTTGGTCATAATTAAACACATGGCGGTTGTGGTGATTTCTGAGGGCTTGGACCTAATTAAACATATGCTGGTTGCGGTGATTTATGAGGGCTTGGACATAATTAAACACATGTTGGTTGCCGTGATTCCTGAGGGCTTGGACATAATTAAACACATACTGGTTGCGGTGATTTCTGAGGGCTTGGACATAATTAAACACATGCTGGTTGTGGTGATTTCGGATGGCTTGGACATAATCAAACACATATTGGTTGTGGTGATTCCTGAGGGCTTGGACATAATTAAATACATACTGGTTGCGGTGATTTATGAGGGCTTGGACACAATTAAACACATACTGGTTGCGGTGATTTCTGAGGGCTTGGACATTATTAAACACATGCTGGTTGCTGTGATTCCTGAGGGCTTGGATATAAATAAACACATAATAGTTGCGGTGATTTCTGAGTACTTGGACATAATTAAACACATGCTGGTTGCGGTGATTTCTGATTGCTTGGACATAATTAAACACATACTGCTTGGGGTGATTTCTGAGTGCTTGGACATAATTAAACACATACTGGTTGCGGTGATTTCCGAGGCCTTGGTCATAGTTAAACACAGGGCGGTTGTGGTGATTTCTGAGGGCTTGGACATAATTAAACATATGCTGGTTGCGGTGATTTATGAGGGCTTGGACATAATTAAACACATGTTGGTTGCCGTGATTCCTGAAGGCTTGGACATAGATAAACACATACTGGTTGCGGTGATTCCTGAAAGCTTGGATATAGTTAAACACATGCTGATTACGGTGATTTCTGAGGACTTGGATATAATTAAATACATACTGGTTGCGGAGATTCCTGAGGGCTTGGACATAATTAAACACATGCTGGTTGCAGTGATTTCTGAGGGCTTGGACATAATTAAACACATGCTGGTTGTGGTGATTTCTGATGGCTTGGACATAATCAAACACATATTGGTTGTGGTGATTCCTGAGGGTTTGGACATTTTTAAATACATACTGATGCCGGTGATTTCTGAGGGCTTGGACACAATTAAACACATACTGGTTGCGGTGATTTCTGAGTACTTGGACTTAATTAAACACATGCTAGTTGCGGTGATTTCTGAATGCTTGGAAATAATTAAGCACATACTGGTTGGGGTGATTTCTGAGTGATTGGACATAATTAAACACATACTGGTTCCGGTGATTTCTGAGGGCTAGGAAATAATTAAACACATACTGGTTGAGGTGATTTCTGAGGGCTTGGACATAATTAAACACATGCTGCTTGCGGTAATTTCTGATTGCTTGGACATAATTAAACACATACTGGTTGGGGTGATTTCTGAGTGCTTGGACATAATTAAACACATACTGGTTGCGGTGATTTCCGAGGCCTTGGTCATAATTAAACACATGGCGGTTGTGGTGATTTCTGAGGGCTTGGACCTAATTAAACACATACTGGTTGCGGTGATTTCCCAGGCCTTGGTCAAAGTTAAACACATGGCGGTTGTGGTGATTTCTGAGGGTTTGGACCTAATTAAACACATACTGGTTACAGTAATTTCTGAGGGCTTGGACATATTTAAACACTTACTGGTTGCGCTAATTTCTGAGGGCTTGGACATAATTAAACACATGATGGTTGTGGTTATTCCTGAGGGCTTGGATATAATTAAACACATGCTGTCTGTGGTGATTCATGAGGGCTTGGACATAATTAAACACATACTGGTTGCAGTGATTTCGAGGGCTTGGACATAATAAACACATACTTGTTGCGTTGATTTCTGAGGGCTTGGACATTATTAAACACATGCTGGTTGCTGTGATTCCTGAGGGCTTGGATATAAATAAACACATAATAGTTGCGGTGATTTCTGAGTACTTGGACATAATTAAACACATGCTGGTTGCGGTGATTTCTGATTGCTTGGACATAATTAAACACATACTGCTTGGGGTGATTTCTGAGTGCTTGGACATAATTAAACACATACTGGTTGCGGTGATTTCCGAGGCCTTGGTCATAGTTAAACACATGGCGGTTGTGGTGATTTCTGAGGGCTTGGACATAATTAAACATATGCTGGTTGCGGTGATTTATGAGGGCTTGGACATAATTAAACACATGTTGGTTGCGGTGATTTATGAGGGCTTGGACATAATTAAACATATGCTGGTTGCGGTGATTTATGAGGGCTTGGACATAATTAAACACATGTTGGTTGCCGTGATTCCTGAAGGCTTGGACATAGATAAACACATACTGGTTGCGGTGATTCCTGAAAGCTTGGATATAGTTAAACACATGCTGATTACGGTGATTTCTGAGGAATTGGATATAATTAAATACATACTGGTTGCGGAGATTCCTGAGGGCTTGGACATAATTAAACACATACTGGTTGCAGTGATTTCTGAGGGCTTGGACATAATTAAACACATACTGGTTGCGGTGATTCCTGAGAGCTTGGACATAATTAAACACATGCTGGTTGCGGTGATTTCCGAGGGCTTGGACATAATTAAACACATGCTGGTTGTGGTGTTACTTGAGGGCTTGGACATAATTAAACACATGCTGGTTGTGGTGATTTTTGAGAGCTTGGATATAATTAAACATATACTGATTGCGGTGATTTCTGAGAGCTTGGACATAATTAAACACATACTGGTTGCGGTGATTTCTGAGGAATTGGATATAATTAAATACATACTGGTTGCAAAGATTCCTGAGGGCTTGGACATAATTAAACACATACTGGTTGCGGTGATTTCCGAGGCCTTTGTCATAATTAAACACGTGGCGGTTGTGGTGATTTCTGAGGGCTTGGACCTAATTAAACACATACTAATTACAGTAATTTCTGAGGGCTTGGACATATTTAAACACTTACTGGTTGCGCTAATTTCTGAGGGCTTGGACATAATTAAACACATGCTGGTTGTGGTTATTCCTGAGGGCTTGGATATAATTAAACACATGCTGGTTGTGGTGATTCATGAGGACTTGGACATAATTAAACACATACTGGTTGCAGTGATTTCGAGGGCTTGGACATAATAAACACATACTTGTTGCGGTGATTCCGGAGCGCTTGGTCATAATTAAACACATGCTGGTTGTGGTGATTCCTGAGGGCTTGGACAAAATTAAACACATACTGGTTGTGGTGAATTCTGATGGCTTGGACAAAATGAAAAACATGCTGGTTGTGGTGAGTTCTGAGGGCTTGGACATAATTAAACACATACTGGTTGCGGTGATTTCTGAGGGCTTGGACAAAATTAAACACATGCTGGTTGTGGTGATTTCGGATGGCTTGGACATAATCAAACACATATTGGTTGTGGTGATTCCTGAGGGCTTGGACATAAATAAATACATACTGATTGCGGTGATTTCTGAGGGCTTGGACATAATTAAACACATACTGGTTGCGGTGATTTCTGAGGGCTTGGACATTATTAAACACATGCTGGTTGCTGTGATTCCTGAGGGCTTGGATATAAATAAACACATAATAGTTGCGGTGATTTCTGAGTACTTGGACATAATTAAACACTTACTGGTTGCGGTGATTTCTGATTGCTTGTACATAATTAAACACATACCGCTTGGGGTGATTTCTGAGTGCTTGGACATAATCAAACACATACTGGTTGCGGTGATTTCCGAGGAGTTGGTCATAATTAAACACATGGCGGTTGTGGTGATTTCTGAGGGCTTGGACCTAATAAAACATATGCTGGTTGCGGTGATTTATGAGGGCTTGGACGTAATTAAACACATGTTGGTTGCCGTGATTCCTGAAGGCTTGGACATAGATAAACACATACTGGTTGCGGTGATTCCTGAAAGCTTGGGATATAGTTAAACACATGCTGATTACGGTGATTTCTGAGGACTTGGATATAATTAAATACATACTGGTTGCGGAGATTCCTGAGGGCTTGGACATAATTAAACACCTACTGGTTGCAGTGATTTCTGAGAACTTGGACATAATTAAACACATACTAGTTGCGGTGATTCCTGAGAGCTTGGACATAATTAAACACATGCTGGTTGCGGTGATTTCCGGGGCTTGGACATAATTAAACACATGCTGGTTGTGGTGATTTTTGAGAGCTTGGATATAATTAAACATATACTGATTGCGGTGATTTCTGAGAGCTTGGACATAATTAAATACATACTGGTTGCGGAGATTCCTGAGGGCTTGGACATAATTAAACACATGCTGGTTGCAGTGATTTCTGAGAACTTGGACATAATTAAACACATACTAGTTGCGGTGATTCCTGAGAGCTTGGACATAATTAAACACATGCTGGTTGCGGTGATTTCCGAGGGCTTGGACATAATTAAACACATGCTGGTTGTTGTGATTTTTTGAGAGCTTGGATATAATTAAACATATACTGATTGCGGTGCTTTCTGAGAGCTTGGACGTAATTAAACACATGTTGGTTGCCGTGATTCCTGAAGGCTTGGACATAGATAAACACATACTGGTTGCGGTGATTCCTGAAAGCTTGGGATATAGTTAAACACATGCTGATTACGGTAATTTCTGAGGACTTGGATATAATTAAATACATACTGGTTGCGGAGATTCCTGAGGGCTTGGACATAATTAAACACATACTGGTTACAGTGATTTCTGAGAACTTGGACATAATTAAACACATACTAGTTGCGGTGATTCCTGAGAGCTTGGACATAATTAAACACATACTGGTTGCGGTGATTCCTGAGAGCTTGGACATAATTAAACACATGCTGGTTGCGGTGATTTCCGAGGGCTTGGACATAATTAAACACATGCTGGTTGTGGTGTTACTTGAGGGCTTGGACATAATTAAACACATGCTGGTTGTGGTGATTTTTGAGAGCTTGGGTATAATTAAACATATACTGATTGCGGTGATTTCTGAGAGCTTGGACATAATTAAACACATACTGGTTGCGGTGATTTCTGAGGAATAAGATATAATTAAATACATACTGGTTGCGGAGATTCCTGAGGGCTTGGACATAATTAAACACATACTGGTTGGGGTGATTTCCGAGGCCTTTGTCATGATTAAACACATGGCGGTTGTGGTGATTTCTGAGGGCTTGGACCTAATTAAACACATACTGGTTACAGTAATTTCTGAGGGCTTGGACATATTTAAACACTTACTGGTTGCGCTAATTTCTGAGGGCTTGGACATAATTAAACACATGCTGGTTGTGGTTATTCCTGAGAGCTTGGATATATTTAAACACATGCTGGTTGTGGTGATTCATGAGGACTTGGACATAATTAAACACATACTGGTTGCAGTGATTTCGAGGGCTTGGACATAATAAACACATACTTGTTGCGGTGATTCCGGAGCGCTTGGTCATAATTAAACACATGCTGGTTGTGGTGATTCCTGAGGGCTTGGACAAAATTAAACACATACTGGTTGTGGTGAATTCTGATGGCTTGGACAAAATGAAAAACATGCTGGTTGTGGTGAGTTCTGAGGGCTTGGATAAAATTAAATACATACTGGTTGCGGAGATTCCTGAGGGCTTGGACATAATTAAACACATACTGGTTGCAGTGATTTCTGAGAACTTGGACATAATTAAACACATACTAGTTGCGGTGATTCCTGAGAGCTTGGACATAATTAAACACATACTGGTTGCGGTGATTCCTGAGAGCTTGGACATAATTAAACACATGCTGGTTGCGGTGATTTCCGAGGGCTTGGACATAATTAAACACATGCTGGTTGTGGTGTTACTTGAGGGCTTGGACATAATTAAACACATGCTGGTTGTGGTGATTTTTGAGAGCTTGGATATAATTAAACATATACTGATTGCGGTGATTTCTGAGAGCTTGGACATAATTAAACACATACTGGTTGCGGTGATTTCTGAGGAATTGGATATAATTTAATACATACTGGTTGCGGAGATTCCTGAGGGCTTGGACATAATTAAACACATACTGGTTGGGGTGATTTCCGAGGCCTTTGTCATAATTAAACACATGGCGGTTGTGGTGATTTCTGAGGGCTTGGACCTAATTAAACACATACTGGTTACAGTAATTTCTGAGGGCTTGGACATATTTAAACACTTACTGGTTGCGCTAATTTCTGAGGGCTTGGACATAATTAAACACATGCTGGTTGTGGTTATTCCTGAGGGCTTGGATATAATTAAACACATGCTGGTTGTGGTGATTCATGAGGACTTGGACATAATTAAACACATACTGGTTGCAGTGATTTCGAGGGCTTGGACATAATAAACACATACTTGTTGCGGTGATTCCGGAGCGCTTGGTCATAATTAAACACATGCTGGTTGTGGTGATTCATGAGGGCTTGGACAAAATTAAACACATACTGGTTGTGGTGAATTCTGATGGCTTCGACAAAATGAAAAACATGCTGGTTGTGGTGAGTTCTGAGGGCTTGGACATAATTAAACACATACTGGTTGTTGTGATTTCTGAGGGCTTGGACAAAATTAAACACATGCTGGTTGTGGTGATTTCGGATGGCTTGGACATAATCAAACACATATTGGTTGTGGTGATTCCTGAGGGCTTGGACATAAATAAACACATACTGGTTGCGGTGATTTCTGAGGGCTTGGACATTATTAAACACATGCTGGTTGCTGTGATTCCTGAGGGCTTGGATATAAATAAACACATAATAGTTGCGGTGATTTCTGAGTACTTGGACATAATTAAACACATCCTGGTTCCGGTGATTTCTGATTGCTTGTACATAATTAAACACATACCGCTTGGGGTGATTTCTGAGTGCTTGGACATAATCAAACACATACTGGTTGCGGTGATTTCCGAGGAGTTGGTCATAATTAAACACATGGCGGTTGTGGTGATTTCTGAGGGCTTGGACCTAATTAAACATATACTGATTGCGGTGATTTCTGAGAGCTTGGACATAATTAAATACATACTGGTTGCGGAGATTCCTGAGAGCTTGGACATAATTAAACACATGCTGGTTGCAGTGATTTCTGAGAACTTGGACATAATTAAACACATACTAGTTGCGGTGATTCCTGAGAGCTTGGACATAGTTAAACACATGCTGGTTGCGGTGATTTCCGAGGGCTTGGACATAATTAAACACATGCTGGTTGTGGTGATTTTTAAGAGCTTGGATATAATTAAACATATACTGATTGCGGTGATTTCTGAGAGCTTGGACATAATTAAACACATACTTGTTGCGGTGATTTCCGAGGCCTTGGTCATAATTAAACACATGGCGGTTGTGGTGATTTCTGAGGGCTTGGACCTAATTAAACACATACTGGTTACAGTAATTTCTGAGGGCTTGGACATATTTAAACACTTACTGGTTGCGCTAATTTCTGAGGGCTTGGACATAATTAAACACATGCTGGTTGTGGTTATTCCTGAGGGCTTGGATATAATTAAACACATGCTGTTTGTTGTGAATCATGAGGGCTTGGTCATAATTAAACACATACTGGTTGCAGTGATTTCGAGGGCTTGGACATAATAAACACATACTTGTTGTGGTGAATTCTGATGGCTTGGACATAATTAAACATATGCTGGTTGCGGTGATTTATGAGGGCTTGGACATAATTAAACACATGTTGGTTGCCGTGATTCCTGAAGGCTTGGACATAGATAAACACATACTGGTTGCGGTGATTCCTGAAAGCTTGGGATATAGTTAAACACATGCTGATTACGGTGATTTCTGAGGACTTGGATATAATTAAATACATACTGGTTGCGGAGATTCCTGAGGGCTTGGACATAATTAAACACATACTGGTTGCAGTGATTTCTGAGAACTTGGACATAATTAAACACATACTAGTTGCGGTGATTCCTGAGAGCTTGGACATAATTAAACACATGCTGGTTGCGGTGATTTCCGAGGGCTTGGACATAATTAAACACATGCTGGTTGTGGTGATTTTTGAGAGCTTGGATATAATTAAACATATACTGATTGCGGTGATTTCTGAGAGCTTGGACATAATTAAATACATACTGGTTGCGGAGATTCCTGAGGGCTTGGACATAATTAAACACATGCTGGTTGCAGTGATTTCTGAGAACTTGGACATAATTAAACACATACTAGTTGCGGTGATTCCTGAGAGCTTGGACATAATTAAACACATGCTGGTTGCGGTGATTTCCGAGGGCTTGGACATAATTAAACACATGCTGGTTGTGGTGATTTTTGAGAGCTTGGATATAATTAAACATATACTGATTGCGGTGATTTCTGAGAGCTTGGACGTAATTAAACACATGTTGGTTGCCGTGATTCCTGAAGGCTTGGACATAGATAAACACATACTGGTTGCGGTGATTCCTGAAAGCTTGGGATATAGCTAAACACATGCTGATTACGGTGATTTCTGAAAACTTGGATATAATTAAATACATACTGGTTGCGGAGATTCCTGAGGGCTTGGACATAATTAAACACATACTGGTTGCAGTGATTTCTGAGAGCTTGGACATAATTAAACACATACTAGTTGCGGTGATTCCTGAGAGCTTGGAAATAATTAAACACATGCTGGTTGCGGTGATTTCCGAGGGCTTGGACATAATTAAACACATGCTGGTTGTGGTGATTTTTGAGAGCTTGGATATAATTAAACATATACTGATTGCGGTGATTTCTGAGAGCTTGGACATAATTAAATACATACTGGTTGCGGAGATTCCTGAGAGCTTGGACATAATTAAACACATGCTGGTTGCAGTGATTTCTGAGAACTTGGACATAATTAAACACATACTAGTTGCGGTGATTCCTGAGAGCTTGGACATAATTAAACACATGCTGGTTGCGGTGATTTCCGAGGGCTTGGACATAATTAAACACATGCTGGTTGTGGTGATTTTTGAGAGCTTGGATATAATTAAACATATACTGATTGCGGTGATTTCTGAGAGCTTGGACATAATTAAACACATACTTGTTGCGGTGATTTCCGAGGCCTTGGTCATAATTAAACACATGGCGGTTGTGGTGATTTCTGAGGGCTTGGACCTAATTAAACACATACTGGTTACAGTAATTTCTGAGGGCTTGGACATATTTAAACACTTACTGGTTGCGCTAATTTCTGAGGGCTTGGACATAATTAAACACATGCTGGTTGTGGTTATTCCTGAGGGCTTGGATATAATTAAACACATGCTGTTTGTTGTGATTCATGAGGTCTTGGACATAATTAAACACATACTGGTTGCAGTGATTTCTGAGGGCTTGGACATAATTAAACATATGCTGGTTGCGGTGATTTATGAGGGCTTGGACATAATTAAACACATACTTGTTGTGGTGAATTCTGATGGCTTGGACATAATTAAACATATGCTGGTTGCGGTGATTTATGAGGGCTTGGACATAATTAAACACATGTTGGTTGCCGTGATTCCTGAAGGCTTGGACATAGATAAACACATATTGGTTGCGGTGATTCCTGAAAGCTTGGATATAGTTAAACACATGCTGATTACGGTGATTTCTGAGGAATTGGATATAATTAAATACATACTGGTTGCGGAGATTCCTGAGGGCTTGGACATAATTAAACACATACTGGTTGCAGTGATTTCTGAGGGCTTGGACATAATTAAACACATACTAGTTGCGGTGATTCCTGAGAGCTTGGACATAATTAAACACATGCTGGTTGCGGTGATTCCTGAGAGCTTGGACATAATTAAACACATGCTGGTTGCGGTGATTTCCGAGGGCTTGGACATAATTAAACACATGCTGGTTGTGGTGTTACTTGAGGGCTTGAGCATAATTAAACACATGCTGGTTGTGGTGATTTTTGAGAGCTTGGATATAATTAAACATATACTGATTGCGGTGATTTCTGAGAGCTTGGACATAATTAAACACATACTGGTTGCGGTGATTTCTGAGGAATTGGATATAATTAAATACATACTGGTTGCGGAGATTCCTGAGGGCTTGGACATAATTAAACACATACTGGTTGCGGTGATTTCCGAGGCCTTTGTCATAATTAAACACATGGCGGTTGTGGTGGTTTCTGAGGGCTTGGACCTAATTAAACACATACTGGTTACAGTAATTTCTGAGGGCTTGGACATATTTAAACACTTACTGGTTGCGCTAATTTCTGAGGGCTTGGACATAATTAAACACATGCTGGTTGTGGTTATACCTGAGGGCTTGGATATAATTAAACACATGCTGTTTGTGGTGATTCATGAGGGCTTGGACATAATTAAACACATACTGGTTGCAGTGATTTCTGAGGGCTTGGACATAATTAAACACATGCTGGTTGTGGTGATTTCGGATGGCTTGGACATAATCAAACACATATTGGTTGTGGTGATTCCTGAGGGCTTGGACATAATTAAATACATACTGATTGCGGTGATTTCTGAGGGCTTGGACACAATTAAACACATACTGGTTGCGGTGATTTCTGAGGGCTTGGACAATATTAAACACATGCTGGTTGCTGTGATTCCTGAGGGCTTGGATATAAATAAACACATAATAGTTGCGGTGATTTCTGAGTACTTGGACATAATTAAACACATGCTGGTTGCGGTGATTTCTGATTGCTTGGACATAATTAAACACATACTGCTTGGGGTGATTTCTGAGTGCTTGGACATAATTAAACACATACTGGTTGCGGTGATTTCCGAGGCCTTGGTCATAATTAAACACATGGCGGTTGTGGTGATTTCTGAGGGCTTGGACATAATTAAACATATGCTGGTTGCGGTGATTTATGAGGGCTTGGACATAATTAAACACATGTTGGTTGCCGTGATTCCTGAAGGCTTGGACATAGATAAACACATACTGGTTGCAGTGATTCCTGAAAGCTTGGATATAGTTAAACACATGCTGATTACGGTGATTTCTGAGGAATTGGATATAATTAAATACATACTGGTTGCGGAGATTCCTGAGGGCTTGGACATAATTAAACACATACTGGTTGCAGTGATTTCTGAGGGCTTGGACATAATTAAACACATACTGGTTGCGGTGATTCCTGAGAGCTTGGACATAATTAAACACATGCTGGTTGCGGTGATTTCCGAGGGCTTGGACATAATTAAACACATGCTGGTTGTGGTGTTACTTGAGGGCTTGGACATAATTAAACACATGCTGGTTGTGGTGATTTTTGAGAGCTTGGATATAATTAAACATATACTGATTGCGGTGATTTCTGAGAGCTTGGATATAATTAAACATATACTGATTGCGGTGATTTATGAGAGCTTGGACATAATTAAATACATACTGGTTGCGGAGATTCCTGAGGGCTTGGACATAATTAAACACATGCTGGTTGCAGTGATTTCTGAGAACTTGGACATAATTAAACACATACTAATTGCGGTGATTCCTGAGAGCTTGGACATAATTAAACACATGCTGGTTGCGGTGATTTCCGAGGGCTTGGACATAATTAAACACATGCTGGTTGTGGTGATTTTTGAGAGCTTGGATATAATTAAACATATACTGATTGCGGTGATTTCTGAGAGCTTGGACGTAATTAAACACATGTTGGTTGCCGTGATTCCTGAAGGCTTGGACATAGATAAACACATACTGGTTGCGGTGATTCCTGAAAGCTTGGGATATAGTTAAACACATGCTGATTACGGTGATTTCTGAAGACTTGGATATAATTAAATACATACTGGTTGCGGAGATTCCTGAGGGCTTGGACATAATTAAACACCTACTGGTTGCAGTGATTTCTGAGAACTTGGACATAATTAAACACATACTAGTTGCGGTGATTCCTGAGAGCTTGGACATAATTAAACACATGCTGGTTGCGGTGATTTCCGAGGGCTTGGACATAATTAAACACATGCTGGTTGTGGTGATTTTTGAGAGCTTGGATATAATTAAACATATACTGATTGCGGTGATTTCTGAGAGCTTGACATAATTAAATACATACTGGTTGGAGATTCCTGAGAGCTTGGACATAATTAAACACATGCTGGTTGCAGTGATTTCTGAGAACTTGGACATAATTAAACACATACTAGTTGCGGTGATTCCTGAGAGCTTGGACATAGTTAAACACATGCTGGTTGCAGGTGATTTCAGAGGGCTTGGACATAATTAAAACACATGCTGGTTGTGGTGATTTTTAAGAGCTTGGATATAATTAAACATATACTGATTGCGGTGATTTCTGAGAGCTTGGACATAATTAAACACATACTTGTTGGGTGGTGATTTCCGAGGCCTTGGTCATAATTAAACACATGGCGGTTGTGGTGATTTCTGAGGGCTTGGACCTAATTAAACACATACTGGTTACAGTAATTTCTGAGGGCTTGGACATATTTAAACACTTACTGGTTGCGCTAATTTCTGAGGGCTTGGACATAATTAAACACATGCTGGTTGTGGTTATTCCTGAGGGCTTGGATATAATTAAACACATGCTGTTTGTTGTGAATCATGAGGGCTTGGTCATAATTAAACACATACTGGTTGCAGTGATTTCGAGGGCTTGGACATAATAAACACATACTTGTTGTGGTGAATTCTGATGGCTTGGACATAATTAAACATATGCTGGTTGCGGTGATTTATGAGGGCTTGGACATAATTAAACACATGTTGGTTGCCGTGATTCCTGAAGGCTTGACATAGATAAACACATACTGGTTGCGGTGATTCCTGAAAGCTTGGATATAGTTAAACACATGCTGATTACGGTGATTTCTGAGGAATTGGATATAATTAAATACATACTGGTTGCGGAGATTCCTGAGGGCTTGGACATAATTAAACACATACTGGTTGCGGTGATTTCTGAGGGCTTGGACATAATTAAACACATACTGGTTGCGGTGATTCCGGAGCGCTTGGACATAATTAAACACATACTGGTTGCGGTGATTTCTGAGGGCTTGGACATAATTAAACACATGCTGGTTGTGGTGTTACTTGAGGGCTTGGACATATTTAAACACATGCTGGTTGTGGTGATTTTTGAGAGCTTGATATAATTAAACATATACTGATTGCGGTGATTTCTGAGAGCTTGGACATAATTAAACACATACTGGTTGCGGTGATTTCTGAGGAATTGGATATAATTAAATACATACTGGTTGCGGAGATTCCTGAGAGCTTGGACATAATTAAACACATACTGGTTGGGTGATTTCGAGGCCTTTGTCATAATTAAACACATGGCGGTTGTGGTGGTTTCTGAGGGCTTGGACTTAATTAAACACATACTGGTTACAGTAATTTCTGAGGGCTTGGACATAATTAAACACATACTAGTTGCGGTGATTCCTGAGAGCTTGGACATAATTAAACACATGCTGGTTGCGGTGATTTCCGTGGGCTTGGACATAATTAAACACATGCTGGTTGTGGTGATTTTTGAGAGCTTGGATATAATTAAACATATACTGATTGCGGTGATTTCTGAGAGCTTGGACATAATTAAACACATACTTGTTGCGGTGATTTCCGAGGCCTTGGTCATAATTAAACACATGGCGGTTGTGGTGATTTCTGAGGGCTTGGACCTAATTAAACACATACTTGTTACAGTAATTTCTGAGGGCCTGGACATATTTAAACACTTACTGGTTGCGCTAATTTCTGAGGACTTGGACATAATTAAACACATGCTGGTTGTGGTTATTCCTGAGGGCTTGGATATAATTAAACACATGCTGTTTGTTGTGAATCATGAGGGCTTGGTCATAATTAAACACATACTGGTTGCAGTGATTTCGAGGGCTTGGACATAATAAACACATACTTGTTGTGGTGAATTCTGATGGCTTGGACAAAATGAAAAACATGCTGGTTGTGGTGAGTTCTGAGGGCTTGGACATAATTAAACACATACTGGTTGCGGTGATTTCTGAGGGCTTGGACATAATTAAACACATGCTGGTTGTGGTGATTTCGGATGGCTTGGACATATTCAAACACATATTGGTTGTGGTGATTCCTGAGGGCTTGGACATAATTAAATACATACTGGTTGCGGTGATTTCTGAGGGCTTGGACACAATTAAACACATACTGGTTGCGGTGATTTCTGAGGGCTTGGACATTATTAAACACATGCTGGTTGCTGTGATTCCTGAGGGCTTGGATATAAATAAACACATAATAGTTGCGGTGATTTTTGTGTATTTGGACATAATTAAACACATGCTGATTGCGGTGATTTCTGAATGCTTGGACATAATGAAACACATACTGCTTGGGGTGATTTCTGAGTGCTTGGACATAAATAAACACATACTGGTTGCGGTGATTGCTGAGGGCTTGGAAATAATTAAAAACATACTGGTTGCGGTGATTTCTGAGGGCTTGGACATAATTAAACACATGCTGCTTGCGGTGATTTCTGAGTACTTGGACATAATTAAACACATGCTGGTTGCTGTGATTTCTGATTGCTTGGACATATTTAAACACATACTGGTTGGGGTGATTTCTGAGTGCTTGGACGTAATTAAACACATCCTGATTGCGGAGATTCCTGAGAGCTTTGACATAATTAAACACACACACTGGTTGTGGTGATTTCTGAGGGCTTAGACATAATTGAACACTTACTGGTTGCTGTTCTAATTCTAGCAAAAAAGAACACATCCAGGTCATGGAGAGGCAATCTCATCAGTGCAATACTCAAATCTCATCAAAGAGTTATATAACTTTTAGGTTAAAAGATTTTTTTTAAACTTTGGTTATCAACGCGAAACATAGAAATGCATTTTATAAACCATATATCTCTTAACTTTTTTAATGTATAAATAGAAGATAATGTTAAACAATAAACATAAAAAAGAATTAAAAATAAGTTTTCCCACATGATTGTATAACTATCATTCTTATTTATCTTTTTCCTAAACGGTTTAATAATCATAACATTAAACGTAGTTAACGTTCCCTAACGTGTAAATGACAGCAACAATCGTATCTGCAACATTCGTTTATGCAGAGTGACAAATGACTTACAAGATGTTGAACACTTGTGTTAATGTTCGTTTCTGTTCCTGTTACTAGGTTTGTTATTCCAATGTTCTTTTCTGTTCGTGTTACTAGGTTTGTTATTTCAATGTTCTTTTCTGTTCCTGTTACTAAGTTTGTTATTTCAATGGGTTTTTTTTTCCTGTTACTAGATTTGTTATTTCAATGTTCCTTTCTTGTTATTAGGTTTGTTATTACAGTATTTGTTATGTTCGTGTTACTAGGTTTGTTATTTCTATGTTCGTTTCTGTGCCTGTT